>CAWUFW010016836.1:0-291063 GCA_963921515.1 Calotriton arnoldi
AATAGCATGATGGGAGTCGCAGTCACAGACATTGCTCACCCCCACATCTGTCTCCATCAACACCACTCCTGAACCATGCTCACATCACAGGAAGTGGAGAAGGACTCACAAGATGGCTGACACTGGCTACTGCTGTGGGAGCACAAGGCCCTGCTGGCAACTGTGCACCAACAAACAGCAGGACACCACTGAATGACATCCTGAGAGACAACTTACACTCCCTGCAATGCAAGCACGCTCCATGGTGGGATATCTGGCTAGCTGGGTGGGAAGGAGGACTTGCAGCACTGACCATAGTCACAAGCACCTCCCCTCACACACACCCCCAACACAAACTCCACAGAACCCACCTGGTAGAATGCAATGCCCCCCCATCCTAACACAAGATCCCACAAAGAACCACCACCTCTGGGTTATGTTGTGTGAAGCACAGGGACACTCTTGGGACCTCTAGCCAAACAACTGCCAGGACAACACTCCCAGCCATCCTGTCAGCACAGCCAGCCCACCCCACAGGGAAGCAGAGTCAAAAGGAAGGAAGCATGGGCATGCTGGGAAGGGGGGTGGAGGCAATAGCATGATGGGAGTCGCAGTCACAGCACTACAGCTCACCCACCACACTGGCCCATCAAGCACCACCACTGAACCATGCTCACATCACAGAGAAGTGGAGAAGGACCCATCAAAGATGGCTGACACTGGCTGCTGCTGTGGGGGAGCACAAGGGCCTGCTGGCAACTGTGCACCAACAAACAGCAGGACACCACTGACTGACATCCTGAGAGACAACTTACACTCCCTGCAAATGCAGCACGTTCCATGGTGGGATATCTGGCTGGCTGGGTGGGTGGGAAGGAGGACTTGCAGCACTGACCATAGTCACAAGCACCTCCCCTCACACACCCCCAACACAAACTCCACAGAACCCACCTGGTAGAATGCAATGCCCCCATCCTAACACAAGATCCCACAAAGAACCACCACCCTGGGTTATGTTGTGTGAAGCACCAGGGACACTCTTGGGACCTCTAGCCAAACAACTGCCAGGGCAACACTCCCAGCCATCCTGTCAGCACAGCCAGCCCACCCCACAGGGAAGCAGAGTCAAAAGGAAGGAAGCATGGGCATGCTGGGAAGTGGGGGGAGGCAATAGCATGATGGGAGTCGTAGTCACAGACATAGCTCACCCCCACAACTGTCCCATCAACACCACTCCTGAACCATGCTCACATCACAGGAAGTGGAGAAGGACTCACAAGATGGCTGACACTGGCTACTGCTGTGGGGAGCACAAGGCCCTGCTGGCAACTGTGCACCAACAAACAGCAGGACACCACTGAATGACATCCTGAGAGACAACTTACACTCCCTGCAACGCAAGCACGTTCCATGGTGGGATATCTGGCTAGCTGGGTGGGAAGGGGGACTTGCAGCACTGACCATAGTCACAAGCACCTCCCTCACACACACCCCAACACAAACTCCACAGAACCCACCTGGTAGAATGCAATGCCCCCATCCTAACACAAGATCCCACAAAGAACCACCACCCTGGGTTATGTTGTGTGAAGCACAGGGACACTCTGGGACTTTTAGCCAAACAACTGCCAGGACAACACTCCCAGCCATCCTGTCAGCACAGCCAGCCCACCCCACAGGGAAGCAGAGTCAAAAGGAAGGAAGCATGGGCATGCTGGGAAGGGGGTGGAGGCAATAGCATGATGGGAGTCGTAGTCACTGATATTGGTCACCCCCACAACTGTCCCATCAACACCACCCTGAACCATGCTCACATCACAGGAAGTGGAGAAGGACTCACAAGATGGCTGACACTGGCTACTGCTGTGGGGAGCACAAGGCCCTGCTGGCAACTGTGCACCAACAAACAGCAGGACACCACTGAGTGACATCCTGAGAGACAACTTACACTCCCTGCAACGCAAGCACGTTCCATGGTGGGATATCTGGCTAGCTGGGTGGGAAGGGGGACTTGCAGCACTGACCATAGTCACAAGCACCTCCCTCACACCCCCCAACACAAACTCCACAGAACCCACCTGGTAGAATGCAATGCCCACCATCCTAACACAAGATCCCACAAAGAACCACCACCCTGGGTTATGTTGTGTGAAGCACAGGGACACTCTTGGGACTTTTAGCCAAACAACTGCCAGGACAACACTCCCAGCCATCCTGTCAGCACAGCCAGCCCACCCCACAGGGAAGCAGAGTCAAAGGAAGGAAGCATGGGCATGCTGGGAAGGGGGTGGAGGCAATAGCATGATGGGAGTCGTAGTCACTGATATTGGTCAACCCCACAACTGTCCCATCAACACCACTCCTGAACCATGCTCACATCACAGGAAGTGGAGAAGGACTCACAAGATGGCTGACACTGGCTACTGCTGTGGGGAGCACAAGGCCCTGCTGGCAACTGTGCACCAACAAACAGCAGGACACCACTGAGTGACATCCTGAGAGACAACTTACACTCCCTGCAACGCAAGCATCGTTCCATGGTGGGATAACTGACTGGCTGGGTGGGTGGGAAGGAGGGCCGGCTGTCAACCAAACACAACCAATGCAGACCATGTTCACACCCCAGAAAATACATAGAAATGCCCAAATAATGCAGGACAATGTGCCACACCAATATCAACCCCTGACTGTGACGACTTAGGACAATGCAATGTACAGGCCCGCACCCAGAGGCACAGTCACAACTGTCATGTGTGTCAACCATTGATGCCTGCAGAAACATAACATACATTGTTTGTGTCTCCCAAAAACAGGTGATGATGGGGACACAGCAGCAGACGCTGAGGAGTCCCAGTCCCAGGCTCAAGAGGATGCCGAGCTCACTGGCGTCAGTACAGCCTCTGTCCTCCTCGGACGATGAAGAACAACCTGGCACATCCGGTGCAAGTCAACATGCAGCACCAGCAGGACCACCAGCTGCAGCACCAGCAGTGACCACCAGCTGCACCCCTGCACCCACCCCTCCAACGACTGTCACCACGAATACCATCCCTGCCGACATGGACAGAACAAGGAGCAACACCAGCACAGGGACCCTGGACCAACCTGGGGCCATGGACACCACCACCACCACCAACCCCCAAGGTGGACCAGGGTTATCTGTGCGTGCCACTGCACACACTGCACATGTCAGCAGGGGTGGTGGGAGGGGTGGGAGACAGAGGTCGCTGCTTGCAGACGTTGCTGGTGTGCATGATGACCCACAACTGGTACGCATAGCTGATGCGTACCAGTCCAGCACCGGGAGAGCTCAGCCAGGTAGTGGGGCTCCTCAGAGACATGAAACAGCAGCAGGCTGCCCATCATGCCCGCTTGGACTCCCACATGTCCCACGTGGAGTCACACATGTCCCGTGTGGACTCACACATGTCCCGCGTGGAGTCCAAGTGGGATGCACTGCATGAGATGACGGCGGTGCACAGGGACATTTTACAATGCCTCCGCCAGATGAACAGCAACCAGTCCACACCTCCTGTGTGCCAACAACATCTGGTGCCGAACAAACTGCAACTGCCACAGGGAGGGAGGAGGACTCTGGCGGAGAGTCCCTGCACCGCAGCAGCCTGTACTTGAGGGCCCCCCCCAAGAAGAGGGGTCGTCCGAGGAGGGAAAAGTGAGAGGCCGATGGCCAAGCGCAACTCCCAGGAAGCCTGAACCTGTTCTGGATGTTCGCCTTGTGCACAGACTGTTCACCCTGTTGACGGCAACACTACTCCCACACATTGCATGGGGAGTACAAGTTGGACCAATGTGTCAGACAACTGTGGCCCCGATACTGGGGATCCTGTCTACCAGGACTTTCAATTCACCTAGGAACTTGGGATTGCAAGATTTATGTACAGCACTACCCATCCTAGGCACTATTAACACAAATGTATCACAATAAACACACTAATACACCATACTTGCCTCTGTCGTGATTCCAACATGGGTGCTGTTATGGGGATGATGAACTGCAAAATTACACTGTGTATGCGAACTGCAACAGCAAGGACAACACAGGCATGTGAGTACAGGCAACGTGACACACATGAGGGAGACACACCACCAGGGCTACACAACACATACACACCTAGGCCATCTGACTCATTGCCTACACTGATGTTGCCAGGGAAGACGGTGCAATGCACAGACACCACACCCATTCCCAGTTGTAGTCAAGTAGCCCACAGGTGCAGTAAGCAAATGGCAGTCAAATGTGTGACCACAGACAACGCACATCACAAAGTGAAGCACAGGTTTATTACACAGTTGCAACATGTCGTAACCACTACAGATGCAAGGTAATCCCACCTGGCAGCGGGCACACAGTCAACAACTGTAGACGGAAGGAAGTCCATGGGTGTGGCGCACATCACCTGTAGGGACACAACAGCTACCAGCCTGGATGTGCAATCACGTTGTCGGTGGACACAGTTGACCAAATGAATCTGAATGTACCCTGTGAAGGACAGAAATGACACACAGTCAAAAGCAATGGAGTACAGGACAGAACAGCAAAACTCATGCACAATACATGTTACAAGATACCCACCCAGAACCAAGTTAGCATGTCAACACTGTTGGGGAGTACAGCCCACCTGTTAGCACACATCGCAACACACATCAAGTCAAGTAGCCCATGGACACACTCCAACAGCACCAGAGCACCACCCACACATCATGCCAACTCACATCATTGACATGACACCTCAGGATACTCACATTCAGCTAAAGAAGTTGGTGATGAGCTGTGTGCGGACATCACCATCATCATCATCGTCACTGGCATCGTGGTCCAGGCCAGGATCCTCCACAGGTGGCAGATGTTGGTCATTGTCATCCTGGATGAGAGGCAACTCCTTCCGCACTGCCAGGTTGTGGAGCATGCAGCAGACGATGATAATCTTGCACACTTTCGCAGGGGCATATGGGAGGGACCCTCCGGTCTTGTCCAGGCAGCGGAAGCGGCTCTTCAGGAGACCAAATGTCCGCTCAATCACTCTCCTGGTCCGACCATGTGCCTCATTGTAGCGCATCTGGGCTGGTGTAACAGGGTTCCTGAGGGGTGTCAGCAACCACGGCATGTTGGGGTATCCCGAGTCACCTACGGACAGACAAGTGCACATTAGCTGACTTGGAAAAGTGGGCGGAATACTACAGATCAGATCACACACAATGGCACAAAGTCAGTACACACCGACAAGCCAGGCACGCTGGTTCTGCATCTGTGCCATCATCCTGGGGATGCGACTACTCCTCATCACAAAGGCATCGTGTGCTGAACCAGGGAAACGGGCACACACGTGTGTGATGGTCATGTCTGCAAGACACACCACCAGTGCATTGACCGAGTGGTAGTGCTTGCGGTTCCTGTAGGCCTGCTCCTGGGCCTGTGGTGGTACCAAAGCCACATGTGTCCCATCAATGGAGCCAATTACATGCGGCATCCTCCCCAGGGCATAAAAGTCACTCTTCACGTCAGTGAGTCGTCGCAGTCTAGGGAAATAGATGTACCGGTTCAGGAAGAGCAACATTGCCGCCAAAACATCGCGGAGCACACGGCTCAACATGGTCTGTGACATCCCACCAGCAGTCGCCACAGTATGTTGGAAGGTACCAGTGGCAAAGAAGTGTAGGGCTGCCATCACCTTCACCTTGGGGGTCAGCGCTGTAGGATACGGCCGGCCAGGCTGCAAATGTGGGGACAACTGCACTGCCAAATCCTCAATCAGCTGCCTGGTGAAGCGGTACCGTCGGATGCTGTCCCGTTCCACCATCGTTGCCAGGTCTGGGAATGGTCGATGGACAGCAGGAGCCCTGCAGTGCAGAGGAGAAGTAAGCAAGATTGTCAGTCACCCCACATATGCGGCATTGAACACACTCAAGATCCCAACATACATCATTATGAGGCACAACTACATGAAGTGTGCAGTACCGGAAGGACATGTATGGTACATACATGGCCAACATCTGTCAACACGGTCCAACAGGTGGCATCAATTAGTCCCAGGTTGGCCCATTGGATATCATGAGGCCGTGTCACAGTTCCCATCTCCTGCTGCCGTGTCACAATAACCCCCACAGTGACATGTGAGGACAGATGTGCCCCAGGCACCACAGCTCAACGACAGGTACATTCCGAGGGACCCTGTATTGCCACATGGACACTGGCATTACATGGAGTATCATGTATACACCACAGCAAAACAACAATGACCCCCACAGGTAGTGGTCCCACTTGCCACGGCAGGACAGACATGGACGTCTGTGACACACACACGCACAACATCAAAGTCCATGCACACACAACCTGGATGTGGAGACTGTCTCCCATTGTGCACATGAAATCAGAGACATTGTAAACACTACATGCACAAAGACTGTGGAGGACCATCACTATTGTGCCACTGGGACACCCTGGCTCAAACATACCGTCCCACATGGGACTCACGGGGTATGTGACATGACATACACATACACCACCGTGAAATGTGACCATGGCACATGCACAGATATGAACAGTTGCACATCACAGTGGTCATGTACACATAACACCCAGGATCCTGTCCCCATGAACACGTGCACAGCCTGGGGTGGCTGCCCACAGGTGACACCCACAGGACAACATGTACACCAACATACACACAATAGGAAATGCAGCCTTACATGCCTTATGATAAAGTTTGGACAGGCTGTCGTGATGTAGGTGTGCCCCTCACTCCCTGGGAGCTATCTGTGGCTGGCATATGTCCATCTGAGACAGGCATGCTGACATATGCCAGTCACATGTACAGTGATGCGTTGTACTGCAATGGACCGATCGGTGCCTCCGGCCGGCCCATTGCATTCAATGTGTGCGGGTACGCGTTGTACCCCTGTGCGCGTTGAACTGCAATGGACCGATCGGTGCCTCCGGCCGGCCCATTGCATTCAATGTGTCGGGTACGCGTTGTACCCCTGTGCGCGTTGAACTGCAATGGACCGATCGGTGCCTCCGGCCGGCCCATTGCATTCAATGTGTGCGGGTACGCGTTGTACCCCTTTGCGCGTTGAACTGCAATGGACCGATCGGTGCCTCCGGCCGGCCCATTGCATTCAATGTGTCGGGTACGCGTTGTACCCCTGTGCGCGTAGTACTGCAATGGACCGATCGGTGCCTCCGGCCGGCCCATTGCATTCAATGTGTGCGGGTACGCGTTGTACCCCTGTGCGCGTTGAACTGCAATGGACCGATCGGTGCCTCCGGCCGGCCCATTGCATTCAATGTGTGCGGGTACGCGTTGTACCCCTGTGTCGCGTTGTACTGCAATGGACCGATCGGTGCCTCCGGCCGGCCCATTGCATTCAATGTGTGCGGGTACGCGTTGTACCCCTGTGCGCGTTGTACTCCAATGGACCGATCGGTGCCTCCGGCCGGCCCATTGCATTCAATGTGTGCGGGTACGCGTTGTACCCCTGTGCGCGTTGTACTGCAATGGACCGATCGGTGCCTCCGGCCGGCCCATTGCATTCAATGTGTGCGGGTACGCGTTGTACCCCTGTGCGCGTTGTACTGCAATGGACCGATCGGTGCCTCCGGCCGGCCCATTGCATTCAATGTGTGCGGGTACGCGTTGTACCCCTGTGCGCGTTGTACTGCAATGGACCGATCGGTGCCTCCGGCCGGCCCATTGCATTCAATGTGTGCGGATGCGCGTTGTACTCCTGTGCGCGTTGTACTGCAATGGACCGATCGGTGCCTCCGGCCGGCCCATTGCATTCAATGTGTCGGGTACGCGTTGTACCCCTGTGCGCGTTGTACTGCAATGGACCGATCGGTGCCTCCGGCCGGCCCATTGCATTCAATGTGTCGGGTACGCGTTGTACCCCTGTGCGCGTTGTACTGCAATGGACCGATCGGTGCCTCCGGCCGGCCCATTGCATTCAATGTGCGGGCACGCGTTGTACCCCTGTGCGCGTTGTACTGCAATGGACCGATCGGTGCCTCCGGCCGGCCCATTGCATTCAATGTGTGCGGGTACGCGTTGTACCCCTGTGCGCGTTGTACTGCAATGGACCGATCGGTGCCTCCGGCCGGCCCATTGCATTCAATGTGTGCGGGTACGCGTTGTACCCTGTGCGCGTTGTACTGCAATGGACCGATCGGTGCCTCCGGCCGGCCCATTGCATTCAATGTGTGCGGGTACGCGTTGTAGCCCTGTGCGCGTTGTACTGCAATGGACCGATCGGTGCCTCCGGCCGGCCCATTGCATTCAATGTGTGCGGGTACGCGTTGTACCCCTGTACGCGTTGTACCGCAATGGACCGATCGGTGCGCACCCATTGACAATGGGCTTGCCTGGCAACGGACGCGTTTTCGAATTTCGAACGAGTCGGTTGCTGTAAATTCAGTTGGTCACCCACAACAATGTTGCAAAATCATGTATGTCATGAAGTTGAAGATTTGAAGGATGCTGTGGGCGTGTTTTGGTGCTGCTATTCCATGGATTGGCCAGATTCAGAAGATGCAAACGACTTGGACCTATCACTTTGGACACAAGGGACAGTATCTGCCTCTCCAGCACATATATATTGCTGGCTGTTCCCCTGAGAGCTCACTTGCCTGCACTACATGCTCCAGGACGACATCTGCCACTGCACTGCTGCTGTCTCTGCCCCTCTGGACCCTGCAATGGCACGTACTGTGGAGAGAGCCCCAGCCTTCAGCCTTGAAGAGAACCAGGCCCTGCTGGACAGCCTACTTCCACAGTACAGCAAGCTGTATGGGACACCAGGGGAGCAGGTGAGTGTTCTGTGCACTGCCTTTCTGAATGTGCATTTGGTGTGACTAGCAAGGCTGAAAGTCTGCACGCCACTGGCTAGCAGGCTCACTGAGTAGTTGTCACCCCCATAGTGTGTAGTGACTTGCACTGGACAGGTATGGTGCAGTGACAGTGCATTTGAACATGCTTTTACTTCCCATGCAATGATACCATGTAGTGACGTCTGGCAAACTGTCCATGGGCAGCTTTGCACTGCCTGTGTACATCATGTGCCCCTGTGATTGAGACATGTATATACAACTGTGTCATGCACGGATATGTTGCATGTGTGGTAATGGCCTTTTCACTTTGTCATCCTGACAGGTTAATGCCCATCGGAAGCAGGAAATCTGGAAGGACATCGTCCGGTCCGTGGGGGTCTACAAGCGCCGGATCCGCAACTGCCAGAAGAGGTGGCAGGACCTTCGGGGCTGGACCCGGAGGATTGCACGGGTCCAGCTGAAGCTGTCGCCTCCTCGCAGGAGGGGCGGAACACGGACCCTGACCCCCCACATGCTCAAGATCCTGGCGGTGGTGTTTCCAGACCTGGATGGGCAGCTGAAGGCCAGACAGCAGCAAGGAGGGGGTGAGTCAAAGACTGCACTGTAAACTCTGTATTACATGCTTTGTGCCCTCCTCTGGCCTGGTTCAACTGCCACAGTGCAGCAGTCATGTTGTCCAGGAGCCATGTCCCTCTATTGTGCACTGCCCACTGCTCATCTGATACCCAGGTGTGGCCCTTACATTCAGGGAATTGTGTCACTTGGGACTGTGTCCTTGCAGTTTGCTTCACTAAAGGTGGGGGACAGCATCTGTTTCCCTAACTCTGTTGTGGGCATCATGGGTGGGTCCATTGTTCACACAACGCCTGGGTTTGGACATGTGATCTGCGTGTTGCTTTGATATGCGGTCCACTTGCTGAGCTGAGCCACCACATGTGCCTGGGGTATGTGGCACACGCCCATGCAGCGGGTGGGAACAATGTTTGGGCCCCAGGAGTGTGCAGATTACGTGTGTCACACATACATAGCCAGCTATCCACTGTCCAGGGCACATCCCTCATTCATGTGGAGCAGGACAGTCATGCCTACTCCAGGCCATGCAATGCACTCTGTACTCCCACTCCCGTGTATCAGCTGACACATTGTGCACAGTGATTTGACCCCTCAGGTGTCTGCCTCTGTGTCAGTGTGCTGTGGATTAGTTGCCAGGACTGCTGGGGTGTTTCTTGGTAGGGGCTCAGCATGCCCCTGGAGATGTGACCATAGGAGACGATACTTGTGTGTCACATAGGTGTTTGATCAGCTGCCCGTGCAGACTGGGATATGCGAATGTGAAGTTCAGGCAGCTGTTCCCCATTCACAGCAAATTGTGAGGGGCTCAGGTTCAGAGGGTAGTGTCACAGGTCTCCCATATGTCCAATAGGTGTGACCTGGACAGATGAGGGTTAAGATGATGTGTTGTGTGGGGGATGAACATGTGCACTTGTGCAGCTCCAGGACTTGCATTCCCCATGACCTACTATTGTGACACAGTGCATAGTGTTGTTGTCTGGCTGCCAAGTCATACATCACTGAGACAGTGATGTATGACTTAGCAGTCATGCCTCTGCCATGGCATGTGTCAACTTATTGGTGGTCCTGCAGGGGAGTGACATGTGCTACATGCACACCATTGTGGCGATGGCTATCAGGACATGGGTGCATCATGGTGTCTGTCGCTGGTATGCATCACATGCATTTCCTATTTGACTCTGGGCATCCCTTTCATCCGGAAACCTGTACTGACTCAGTGGCAAGAGCTGTGATGTGTGCATGTCCACATGCCACACCGTGTCCTCTGCACTGTCCAACTACTGTGTACTTGGTGCATGTGTCCACACTGGGGTGTTGCAATCCAACAGACACCAGACAGATGGGTGCAAGGCCATGTGGGATGTGAGTGCCATGCTTGGCATCAGACTGACAATTTGCTTCTCCTGTTCAGTTCGGGCACTTTTAGCAAAGTACAACTAATGATGCCAGGGCTTGCTCTGTAATGTGCTGTGCTCACAGTGGTGTGTGCGTTTGGTGCAGGTGACTGATGTCTGTCTGTTTCCCCATTGTTTGCAGATACATCCACGGCCACGGAAGGGGACAGCTCCACGGACCAGGAGGAGCCAGAGAGCCAGACTGGGTCAGCAGCCGAGGAGTGGTCGGAGGGACCCAGTGGCACGGAGGGCGAGGGGAGCCACACCGAGGAGTCCTCAGCACCATCCACCTCAGCTGAGGACCAGAGCAACTCGGAGGATGACTCCCTTGTGGAGGCGGGTGTCAGCAGCCACCACACCCCAGCTAGTGTTGCTGTCCCCGCCACCACCAGCACCACCACCGTCCTCCCATCGGCTCCCATTCCCCAGGTCCGTGGAGGCTCCCATGTTCGGGAGCATGTCTCCTTTGGGCCAGGCACCGCACCCCCTGCCCCTGTGTCCCCTGCTGCCCTGAGTGAGGAGTCTGTGTACCTCCTTCGCCAGCTCCATGTAGGGCAGACAGCCATGCTGAGTGTCCTCCATGCGCACACCGCACTGTTGACTCAGCTGGTGTCGTTCATGGAGGGCATCTCATCGGGCATGTCTGACCTACAGAGGGGCAACAGGTCCATGGACTCCTCCCTGACGGCAGCAGTGTCCCTCCTCAGACAGTCCCTCACCCCTCCTGCCTCTGCTCCATCCACACTCCCCAGCACCTTACCCGTCCCAAGCACACACACACCGGCACAGGCACACACCAGCACACACACGTCCAGCACACAGACACACACGCCACAAACTAAACGCACACGCACGCACAGTCAGGGGACTGAAACCAGACTCACAGGGGATGGGGCCCTGGTACACACACACGCATCCACGGGCACTGCGCAGTCCTCAGTTGCCTCTCCCTCCAAAGCACCCTCCCTTGCCTCACCTGCAACCCCAAAGACCCAGCGCCTCTTCCTCAGTGACCTCGGCCTCTTCCCCTCCGATCCAGCTGCCCCAGCATCCAGGGGGAAGAGGAAGCCCCCACACGGAGCAGAGTGCCCCTCGCCCCCGGACACCCTCCCCCAGGTGCAGACAGACTGAGGCCCTCACCCGCAAGTCCCCCGGAGTGCTAAGAGCAAGACCCCGCCGCCGCCCTGCAGCTCAAGCACCAGGTCTCCTTCCTCCATCCCTCAGGCCCCCACTCCACAGGTGCCCCACCACACCCTGCCCCAGGTTCCCCCACCCACAGATATACCATCCCCAAGAGGCTCCGGCCTTCTCCCCCTGCCACTTGCTCTCCCGGAACCACACCCCCCGCTGCGCTTGTCTGTGCCACTGATGTGGTGAGGGTGTCCTCCCCCTCTGTCCAGCCCACCTTGCCTGTTCCCCATTCTCCTCCCCTGGTGGTAGGCACTGCAGTGGAGTCCACTACCACCCTGTCTGACTTGGGCACTGCAGTGGCGGACCTGTCCACTCCATCTGCAGGGTCCACTGCAGTCGTGCCGGCACCCACAACATCTGAGCCATGCCCCCCAGTTGTGCCGGCACACACCATGTCAGACACCTCCACTGCAGTTGTCAGTGGCTCTCCAGCACCCACCACCCCTTCCCTGCTTCCTCCTGGTGAGCCCTGATCCTGTCCCTGCGGTGCCTGGCCTACCCCCCGGTTGCCCCTCCTAGTGGATTGTCCCTGGTTCTGTGCAGGCATGTGTAGGGTGGCATCTGCCACTGTCACCCACTTGTGACTTTGTTGATGGACTGGCCATTGGCCTTTGTTTATGTTCTACCGGACTTCTACTTTTAATGCCACATATGCTGAATAAAGCAACTTTCTGTTCTCTAGTGCTTTTGCTTCTGATGTACATGATGTTGATGATGGTAACCATGCCCTTGCTGCAGTGATGGTGATATTTGGTCTCATGATAATGAAGTGTTACTGTGCAGGAACCCATGTGGTCCAGGGGGAATGTGTCCTATCCTGTGGTGTATCCATGTCATCCATAGCAGCATCTGAGGGTGTCATGTGTTCAGTATTTGGCAATGGGATTTCCTACTTAGATTGGCAATTTCACATCTGTGGCTTCCACCCCTGCACATCTGTTGTGCCTGCCATTGTTCAATTCGTCTACTTCCCTGACCGTGTGGCCATCTCCACTGGACATGCAGGTTTGGGCATCAATGGGGAAGGACTCATCTGTGTTGTCAGTGCAACATTGCTATACAAGTGTGTTGGATCTGTGCTGATGATTCCGTTGGCACTTCCATGACCAGGCTGATGTGACGGGAGCCCTCATTTGGTGCTAATTGTTGATTGTGTGACCAAGTGCTCAGCTGACATGGTGGGGCCCTACTGAGGCAACATATGGCACAGCTTTCCTCACACAGAAGTGGAGTCCCCTCATGGCAGTGTGTACTCCTGTGACATTGCCTGCGCCCAAGGTGTGTGTTGTATGTGCATGTCTGTGTGTTCACTTCCATTTAGCTGTGCATGCTGTGATCCCTAGTGTTGTACCTGTTTGTGATGCTAGCTGAGTTGAGCTATGTTCCCCCAAAGTATTCTCCCTGGGTTCTCTGTGATGTGGGTGCATGGCACATTACTGGTCATCAGGGTGTCACCCATAGGTGTGCTTGCTGTCAGGGCTGAGTTTGTGTGCAGACGCAGCTGGGTCACAGTCAGGTTTCCCCTTGGCACTTGTTGTTTGCCCCTGTCATGTGATTTCCAGTTTGTGTTATCTTTCAGTGATTGTGACATGTTGTGTGTGTGACTGCTGGCACTCCTCAGGGTCCGGGCTGCAATGTTGGTTGTTGTCTATGTGTGTTCTTTGTGGGTGACCTTGGCTTCTTCATTGGTGTGTGACTGTGGCTGTGATCCCATTGGTTGGTGTGGTATTGCCGTCATGTCCATGTACGGCGTAGTGTGCAGTGTGTCAGACATTCAGGAGTCTTGTTGAGTGTCCATGTGTGATGTGTTTCTGCACCTTGGTTCCCACCCACCATCCTGGAATAGTCATGGGTGCATGTGCAATGTCACCAGTGCATGTGTGCTTCACTGCTGCACATTGTTGGAGGTCGAGGGGTGTGGTGTTGAGTGTGTGCAGATGAGAGTTGTTGCCCGGCTAGGACCCTGCCTCCATGTTGGCCTTGGCTCACTGGCCATGCTGTTTGATTTGTGCTTGTGTAGGTGTGATGGTAGTTAGTTGCTCAGTACACATGACTGTGGTTCACAGTGTGAACCACATTTAGCTTTGTCATCACAGTGGGATTGTACTGCAGCCCAGGGTCACCACATTGTGGTGGCCCTGGGGATGGTGCTGTGGTGTGTCTGTGTCTTGCTGTGTCAGTTGCTGTCCCTACGTGCCTGTGTGACATGTGTGATTTGTGCTCCCTCTCATCTGACAATGCCTGCTTGCCCACATAGGGAATTTGGATCCATGAGTTACCTTTGTGTGGCACTGTATGCACATCTGTATGATTGGTATTCATGTCTCCTCATGTGTTGTGTGGTTGCCTGGGGACACTGGCACCCCCACCCTCACCTGTTGTGTATGATGTGCAGGGTGGGTCTGCCTGTTTGTGTTTGTGCATCTGCACCACTGCATTGGCATATCTTGGGTGTGCCATTGGCTGTATGTAGTTTGGTGGGTTTCCCCTGCTGTCCCTGGGACTCCTAGGTCATCGGTCAGCACAATGATCATGGTTTGTGTGTCCCATTGCTGCCATGGTATGGTATCTGTTCACCTCACATCTGCAGTCTCCACAGGGTATCTGCATGTGTGTGCCCATTGGTACAAATATGTGGGTCTGCATTCTGATGGTCACTTCTGTCATTGTGTCATTGATGATTGTTGACGGTGTCAGCCCCCATGGGTGTTGTTTGTCTGCACATGGCCAAAGTTATGTCTTATTTGCACTGCAGGATTTGGCTCCCCCAATTTATGTTGCAATGGGACACATACACTACTTTGCCACTGATGTGTTTGTTGTTCTGTGACCAGGAATCATCCATGCAGTTTGGCAGTTGCACCTCTTTCTTTGTCAACACTTACCTTTTGGTCACTGTGATGATGGGGGTTTGGACCCCATTGCCACAATGTTCAAAATGTGCTTCAGCTATGGACCCCACACTTACATGTTGGTCACTGTGATGATGGGGGTTTGGACCCCATTGCCACAATGTTCAAAATGTGCTTCAGCTATGGACCCCACACTTACCTTTTGGTCACTGTGATGATGGGGGTTTGGACCCCATTGCCACAATGTTCAAAATGTGCTTCAGCTATGGACCCCACACTTACCTTTTGGTCACTGTGATGATGGGGGTTTGGACCCCATTGCCACAATGTTCAAAATGTGCTTCAGCTATGGACCCCACACTTACCTTTTGGTCACTGTGATGATGGGGGTTTGGACCCCATTGCCACAATGTTCAAAATGTGCTTCAGCTATGGACCCCACACTTACCTTTTGGTCACTGTGATGATGGGGGTTTGGACCCCATTGCCACAATGTTCAAAATGTGCTGCAGCTATGGACCCCACACTTACCTTTTGGTCACTGTGATGATGGGGGTTTGGACCCCATTGCCACAATGTTCAAAATGTGCTGCAGCTATGGACCCCACACTTACATTTTGGTCACTGTGATGATGGGGTTTGGACCCCATTGCCACAATGTTCAAAATGTGCTGCAGCTATGGACCCCACACTTACCTTTTGGTCACTGTGATGATGGGGGTTTGGACCCCATTGCCACAATGTTCAAAATGTGCTGCAGCTATGGACCCCACACTTACATTTTGGTCACTGTGATGATGGGGGTTTGGACCCCATTGCCACAATGTTCAAAATGTGCTGCAGCTATGGACCCCACACTTACATTTTGGTCACTGTGATGATGGGGGTTTGGACCCCATTGCCACAATGTTCAAAATGTGCTGCAGCTATGGACCCCACACTTACCTTTTGGTCACTGTGATGATGGGGGTTTGGACCCCATTGCCACAATGTTCAAAATGTGCTTCAGCTATGGACCCCACACTTACATTTTGGTCACTGTGATGATGGGGGTTTGGACCCCATTGCCACAATGTTCAAAATGTGCTGCAGCTATGGACCCCACACTTACCTTTTGGTCACTGTGATGATGGGGGTTTGGACCCCATTGCCACAATGGTCATGGCCTGCTTGCATTGTGGGGGCCACACACATATATGTGTGGCACATGTGCTAGGGTTCACATTGTATGTTCAAAGTCATGTTCGGTGTTGTAGGCATTTGACACAGTCTACACACGCTTGTCATGGTGTTGGGGGGATGTCTTCTTCTTGCATTCCCTAGGTTGTGGTGTGCTGGTTGTGTCATGCATTGTCCATCCTATGAGTGGGGGTGGTAGTAGTGGTAGGCATCCTGCCCCCCCTGGGTGTGGGTGGTAGTAGTGGGAGGCATCCAGCCCCCCCTGGGTGAGGGTGGTAGTAGTGGTAGGCATCCTGCCCCCCCCTGGGTGAGGGTGGTAGTAGTGGTAGGCATCCTGCCCCCCTGGGTGAGGGTGGTAGTAGTGGTAGGCATCCGTCCCCCTGGGTGAGGGTGGTAGTAGTGGTAGGCATCCTGCCCCCCTGGGTGAGGGTGGTAGTGGTGGTAGGCATCCTGCCCCCCTGGCTAAGGGTGGTAGTAGTGGTAGGCATCCAGCCCCCCTGGTTGAGGGTGGTAGTTGTGGTAGGCATCCAGCCCCCCTGGCTAAGGGTGGTGGTAGGCATCCAGCCCCCCTGGGTGAGGGTGGTAGTAGTGGTAGGCATCCAGCCCCCTGGCTAAGGGTGGTAGTAGTGGTAGGCATCCAGCCCCCCTGGGTGAGGGTGGTAGTAGTGGTAGGCATCCAGCCCCCTGGCTAAGGGTGGTAGTAGTGGTAGGCATCCTGCCCCACCTGGGTGAGGGTGGTAGTAGTGGTAGGCATCCAGACCCCCTGGCTAAGGGTGGTAGTAGTGGTAGGCATCCTGCCCCCCTGGGTGAGGGTGGTAGTAGTGGTAGGCATCCTGCCCCCCTGGGTGAGGGTGGTAGTAGTGGTAGGCATCCAGCCCCCTGGCTAAGGGTGGTGGTAGGCATCCAGCCCCCCTGGGTGAGGGTGGTAGTAGTGGTAGGCATCCAGACCCCCTGGCTAAGGGTGGTAGTAGTGGTAGGCATCCAGACCCCCTGGCTAAGGGTGGTAGTAGTGGTAGGCATCCTGCCCCCCCTGGGTGAGGGTGGTAGTAGTGGTAGGCATCCTGCCCCCCTGGGTGAGGGTGGTAGTAGTGGTAGGCATCCTGCCCCCCTGGGTGAGGGTGGTAGTGGTGGTAGGCATCCTGCCCCCTGGCTAAGGGTGGTAGTAGTGGTAGGCATCCAGCCCCCCTGGTTGAGGGTGGTAGTAGTGGTAGGCATCCAGCCCCCCTGGCTAAGGGTGGTAGTAGTGGTAGGCATCCTGCCCCCCCTGGGTGAGGGTGGTGGTGCGCATTCAGGCCCCTGTGTGCATATGTGGCATTGGTGATGGGCATCCCGCCCCTATGGTGCTGCTGTTGCTGGTGTAAGTATATTCTGCATCCCTCTGTGTGTGTGTGATGTGTCGTGTACGTGTTGTATGTGTTTTGTGGTTGGTGTCTGGCTTACCTTCTGCGCCGTACGCGTCCGTGCCTGTTCCGGTAGTAAATGTAGAATATTGGTATGATCGGGACGAAGGGATTCATGGTTGGTTCGTGTCGTTCGTCCTTCTCGTTGCTTCGCGTCGTCCTCGTCGCTTCGCCTCGTCCTCGTCGCTTCGCGTCGTCCTCGTCGCTGCCGTGTTCGTCTCGGAGCCGTGGATCGTGTTGTGGCGCGAATCGGAGCTTATGTGCGCCTCTCCCGGATGCTTTGACGTGCCGTGCGTAGCGACGGGTTCGGCGCGTACGGAAAGCGCATCGTACTTGTCCGGCCGGACGGGGCTGCATTTTTCCTTCCGTGCGACTCGATTCGGCGTTTCCGGATTCGCCTCGGTCGGGGAACTGGACCTGGTTTGGGTGAGTACGGCTCGGCCGGATTCTTTGCTGTTGTGCGCATCGTACTTACTCGTTCGGTGTGCTGTACGGATCGGTCGGGAAACAGGCTTTCGCATGGCTTTTTTCCCGACCGAATGGTGTTGGGTACGCCTCCGACCGAGATCGGAATCGACCCCCAAATCTTTTGATCAGGGCTGCCTTCATGTTGGAGTAGGTGAGATGCTCTGTGGTACCTAAGGCCAATAGGGTGCCCCTCCCCTCCGCTTCAAAGTGCTTCCACAAACCTGCCCCCAATCTCCTATCAGGGACCCTGTTCACGTGCAAAGCTGCTTCATAGCCCTGAAACCGCATATCTATGTCATCCTCCTTGTTATAAAATCATTCACTAAACCCTTGGGTATGTACACAGCTGCCACCATCTGTGCTGGACCCACCCCTCTTGTCTTTCAGATCCAGTTCCTTTAGACTAAGCTCATGAGCCAAAAGAATGTTTTTCTCCTCAATGGCTGGTCTCTTTTCCTCCACAGCTTTCTCTCTTTCAGGCTCCTTCTTCAGCTTTCGAAGGTCCAACTTGTGCTTGTTGGCCCCCTGTCTGTCCTCCAGCTCCTCTGAGGACAGACCCTTTGAAGAAACACTACTGCTTGCCCTAGAGGGTGCCTTCCCTCCAGGCAGATCCTGTTGTACCACAAAATCACCATGCAGGCTCCGTGCCTTCATATCCACAATATCATTTCCATCCTCTGTGTGCTCACCAGCCTCCCTGGCTGCCAGCCAGGCCTTCAGCAACTTTTGTAGCTCCTACTTTCTAGTGAGGCCTTTAATAGGACATTTGAACTCCTTGCAGAACTTTCTGAGCTGAGGCACCGTATACATCTCCAACCTCTCCTGCTCAAAAACCAAATCTGCAGGTATAGCTGATGGCTCTCCAAACTGAGACATGATTGTGGCAAAAGCTCAAGAGTTGCAAAAACAGAAAAAAAGCAAAAATAGTATGCTGGGGTGGAACATGGAAGTAGTGTACACCAATCACTGTATGTAATGCTCAAATACAAGTTCTATCCTCACCGCTGAACACCAATGTTAGAAATGGGGTCTCTAGTTGGCAGGGGTTTGCACCCTGTCCAAGAAGGGGCCCTCACACTATTCAGGATAATGAAGTTACACACCTCAGATAACCCCTGCTCGTTCCCTTGGTAGCTTGGCACAGAGCAGTCAGGCTTATCCCAGAGGCAATGTGTAAAGTATTTGTACACACAAACACAGTAGCACAGTGAAAACAATACAAAAGGACTCCACACCAATTTAGAATGAAGGCTAATAGTTATCTGGATAAAACAAGACCAAATTGACAAAAATCCAACACACACAAGTCCAGATATGAATTTTCAAAGATTAAATAAAGTTGTAGTTCTTAAAAATCAATGGATGTGCTTTATCCGGGCAAAGTACCTTAGATGCAACAAAAATCAAAGACGATGCGAGGTGAAGGGGAGGTGAAGTGTCGAAAAGGCAGGTGATGTATTGGTTCCTTACTACTGGGCAGGGGAGGTGATGCATCATTTGCAGGCATGATACCTCAGTTCCTTACTGCAGTGTGGTGTCAATGAAGAAATGGGCGCCCAGGGACGATGCGTCAAAAGTCAATTCGAGAAACATCGATTCCATAGCGTTGAAGCAGGAGCTGCATTGGAGTTGGGGCAATGTATCACAGACTTTGGTGAAACGGTGCTCAAGACTCACGCAGCCGCAGTTCTTTGGAGGCGCTGCAATGAAAATCTGGGGCCTGCATTGTAAGCCGCAGTCATTGAATCAAGCGGGGGGCCGCGCTCCGGTGCAGGCAATAGCGATGCGTCAAGTTCAGGCGGTGCTGCGCCGATTCCGAACGATGTGTGGGTTTTCTTCTTTCTATCACCAGAACTCACTTCCAAGGACCCAGGAAATGGATTTGGAACCACTTGGCAGAGCAGGGCTCACAGCAGCAGAGTTCAGGTGATTGCAGGTGAAGTCTGTGATGGCCCTGAGACTTCTTAACAGGAGGAAAGCTCAAATCAAGACCTTGGAGAACCTTGGAAGCAGGATGTAGAAAGCAAAGTCCAGTCCTTTCACTCCCAGGACAGAAGCAGCAGGCCAACATAGCAAATCAAACAGCAAAGTGGCAGTCCCTCCTGGCAGCAATCCAGCTCTTCTTCCTGGCTGAATGTCTTCAACCCAGAAGTGTTCTGAGTATATGGTGTCAGAGGTCCAGCACGTATACCGAATTCAGCCTTTAAAGTAGGCAAACTTCAAAGGAAAGTCTTTGTAGTGCACAAGACCCTGCCCTTCCTGGCCCTGGCTCCAAACACACTACAGGGGCATGGAGACTGCTTTGGGAAGGTGCTAGCTTCCCACCACTCTTGCTCAGGAAGTCCCATCAGCCTGGCGATGGGCCATCTGGATATGCAGGGCACACCTCAGCTCCCTTTGTGTGTGACTGTCTAGAGTGAATTCACAAAGCCCAACTGTCATCCAACCCAGACGTGTATTCTAGGGACAGGCAGAGGCACAGAATGGTTAGTAAGGAAGAAAATGGCAACTTTCTAAAAGTGGCATTTACAGACCTGCAATTTAAAAATTAACTTCACTAAAAGATGTGTTTTTAAATTGGGAGTGCAGAGACACCAAACGCCAATTTTCTATCAGCTCCCAATTGGATTATACACTTGTAAGCTGTTACAAGGCAGCTCCAATGCTAACCTATAGGAGAAATAGGCCTTGCTGTAGTGAAAAACAAAATTAGAAGTATTTCACTAGTAGGACATGTTAAACAAAACAGTACATGTCCTACCTTTTAAATACACTACACCCTGCCCATGAGGCTACCTTAGGCCTACCTTAGGGGTGCCTTACATGTAATAAAAGGGAAGGTTTTGACATGGCAAGTGGGTGCACTTGCCAGGTCGAAATGGCAGTTTAACCCTGTACACACAGACACTGCAGTGGCAGGCCTGCAGGGGTACTTATGAGGGTGGCACAATCGGTGCTGCAGGCCCACTAGTAGATGTTTGATATATAGGCCCTGGGCACACCTGGTGCACTGTACTGGGGACTTACTAGTAAACCAAATATGCCAGTCAACGGAGAAACCAAATACCATTACATTTTAGACAAGGAGCACTTGCACTTTAGCACTGGTCAGCAAAAGAGACGTTTCTAGGAGGAGGGAGACATCTTGCACCTTGCCTCAATTTATCTCCAGCATCTATTGCAGACTGCCTGCCTAATTACCTTTCCATGTCCTTGCGTCTTTCCCTATGATGATGAGCTTACCTGCTGGACTATTTGGAACTGTCTGGTGAGAGACTAGACCTGAACTTTCCTGACTATTGCTCCACTCCCCTTGCCTATGGACTTTCCTTTGGTGGACTCTAACTTGATCCCTTTGCCCATGCTAAGGGAACCCTTTTGAGCCATCCTCCTGCCTTTGTTGGTGGTATGAAACCCTAACCTTGACCATCCTCTTTATGGATTCATTTATTTAGCAGTAGATTTACTTTGATTACATTTGTGGTTGTATACTATGTGCTTTAAGACTCATGACTGAACTGTTTAAAAAGTTACTTATATGCATTGATTTTGGATCTTTAATACAATAACCAAACTATCTAAAATTGTCTGAGTCTTTTATTGTGCCTTAATGTTCTTTATGCAGAAACTGTGCTTACAAGATATTGATTTCTAAATGTATGATAGGGAGAGTCATAGATTATTTTCAGAACATCAGGTTATTTTGCTTATGTTCTGTGTAGCCACAGCAGAGCTTCTGGTTTGTATAATTCTTGTTATATTGATCCTCTTTAGAAGGTTGGGTCTTCCAATTGCAATACTCTATTTCTGTAGCATGGTTCTGAGAGTAGTGTACTTGAACCTAATCTCTAATTTGTGAGTTGCCTAACAATTATTGGTCCTCATTGGGTGGCCAACAGTTCGACGCCCTCATTTCTCACTCCTCAATGCGACGAAGAAAGTCCATTGGAGGACCAATGCCTCTGGGGGTGAAGTATAGAGTCCGAGTAAAGTAGCTAAGTTAGTGTAGTAACAGTATGGGAACAGAAACTGAAGAACAAAAGAGCTTCCACTGCAACACTTCTATTTTAGGTCTGGCTACAAACATATTTATTTGTTAAACGGCCTCATGTCATCAATTCCTGATAGAGGTATACAACGAAGCACAGAAGGAGACCATGCTTTATGTCATGGGCTGTCCTCTCCTCTTGTCAACAAATACCAAGACAACTACACGTAGGAAAATCTTGAATAGCACAGTTCCTTTAATTATTCTTGAACTTCTTCCCTTTTGTCTATTTCGTGACATTATTCCCTTCCGAGTGCAGGTACTTCTTACATATGAATTTAGACTAACTCGAAGAAGCAGATTATTTTGCCACCACCTCAACCATCCTTTATTTGATTACCTCTCTGACTGCAACTAGAGAACCGTTTAATGTTATTTTACCCTAGCTTTACACACTCCTAGGCACATTACTCTTACCCGCCAAAATTACACCAGAGTGTTTGTGCTTTTCATAAACACGATTGCTGTGGTACTTTTCCATGTTTTTTCACAGATGATGCGCCAATATATTTGTAAAGCTTTAGACTATATAATAATAATAACGCTACTATTCTTTTTCAGCCATGAAAAGCCTCAGTCTTTACATTTCCATAGGCGACGGAACACATGTTGGCTGTTGTAGCTATCAAGTATTTGTGTAACCTATGAAATTGATTACCCTGACTGATTTCACTTTGGATGTTCTAAGATTGTTGCAGCGCCATCTTGGGGAGGATCTGGGTCAGCGGACTAGGCTTTCCCTGTCCTGCTGTTATAAACGAGGCTGGCGCAAGCGCGCCACCGGCGCGCCAAAGGCAAGCCCGTCTGCGCCCATCCGCGCTTGGCCCGCGCTTAGCGCCAGGACCCCTGGCAGTTTTGGGTCAGGTACATCCCCTCCACGCTACTATGATAGATCAACACTGTTGGAGCTAAATGGTGAGGGAAGGGGCAGGGACTGTATCTGTCTGTCTCTGGATGCACTGCCAGCTCCCCTTCCAGAAGCATGCCCCAAATGCAGAATGTCCCTACCAAAGATGCTATTGCACTCTATCTCCCCTAAGGTTGTTAAGATTGCAGGGCCGGTTGGAGGCACGAACCAAATACTCAAATGCATAATGTTTAATGCTAGATCATTGGTCAAGCATAGCCTGGAGTGTGCAAGGCTAATAGAGGAAGAGGAGATAAAAATTGCTTTCATTACAGAATCCTGGATGGATAATTCCTCTGGGCCAGATATAGTGAAAGCTACCCCTTCGGGGTTTGTATGCTATACGTTAGACAGGCCTCATAAGAAAGGTGGGGGTCTGGCTGTGATCTATCACGGTTCAATCAAGGCAGTCTTTCAGCCTATTGTTATGGAGGCATGTGAAGCGCTATTTTTTAATTTTTATGTATCCCATCACCATACTTTTAAAGGAAGTTTTCTGTATAGGCCACCAGGAAACAGAAACTCATTTTTAGCCTCATTGGGCAATGTATTGGAAGGAGGTCTATGTACAGATGCCTACACGGTTATGGGAGATTTTAATTTTAATTTAGAGGCACTTTCTGACCCAGACACCTTGGCTCTGAATGACATAATGAACGGCGCTGACTTAAGGCAGCTGGTGGCCGGGCCTACTCATGAGGGAGGGCATACCTTAGATGGTATTTTTTCTAACCATCCAGGTCTCAAGTTCATGCGACTACTGCCACTCGTCTGGTCGGATCACACCGCCGTCCGATTTGAGCTGACATTAATGGGGTTGAGCATAAGGGGCCAGTGCCCTAAAGGCCCCATAACCACTAGAGCATGGAATAAAGTCGAAGGGACAGATTTGCAGGAGCTTCTAATTGCCACGGCAGGGCAACTGCCAGTGGGAGTGGATGAAGCCTCTAGTTTATACGAATTGGCTGGAACAAGCCTGTAAGACATTAGCTCCAGTTCAGACTCTGCACCCTAAAAGATCGCTACCTTCTGCGCCATGGTTCACAGAGGATTTGAGAAATCAGAAACTCATGTGTAAAAGGCTGGAGCGGAACTGGAGGAAGTGCTATGGTGAAACCGAGAAAACACTGTATAAACTCAGTCTGCAAAATTACAAACAACTTATCTTTGCCGCTAAACAAAAGTATTTTGCAACCCGCATCGATTTGGCAAAGAACTCAGCGAAAGAGCTATTCAGAACTGTTTCTAATCTGGCTTCACCAAGTCCGGCAAGAGTTCAGCCCAGCCAGGAACTGTGCGAAGACATCGCCAAGTTTTTCCTGACTAAAGTAGAGTCCATCTTCTGTGCCTTTAGTGGGTCAAGCACTGGGGGAATAGAGGCAACTGCTGAGGAACCAAAATTAACAACAGTCCCCAATGGCACGTTTTAGAAATTCTCACCAGTGTCCCTTGAAGACATTCAAGAGCTCCTCACAGCAGCAAACTCAGGGTCACCTTACGACCCATGCCCAGTGGCAGTGGCCAAGCTGGCTCCGATACCTATTGCGTTGTTGCTACTACCAATTTTTAAGGGCATGTATGTAACTGGGCAGTTTCCTATATGTTGGAAATTAGCCTCTATTCTGCCCCTACAGAAAAAACCTAGTTTGGATCCTAAGGATCTAAACAATTTCCGCCCCATTTCTAGGCTACCACTCCCAGCAAAACTGATAGAAAAAAACATGAACACACAACTCAGTGCCTTTCTAGCAGAGACACAAGCTTTGGATTCCTCCCAATATGGCTTTAGGGAGGGCCATAGTACTGAGACTGCCCTCATCAAAGCCACAGATGAGATCAGGAGAACTGTGGATCAAGGGGGCAAGGCAGCTTTGGTGTTGCTGGATCTGTCCGCTGCCTTTGATACGGTCCATCATGATATCTTGATGGACCGTCTAAAGTCATGCGGGATCCTTGGGAAAGCCTGGGATCTTTTAAGATCCTTTCTATCAGGTAGAAGACAAGTTGTGGCTCTTGGAGACCATCAGTCTAAACCTTTTGTACTGCCCTGTGGGGTGCCACAGGGCTCCTCCCTTAGCCCCACGCTTTTTAATGTTTATGTTTCCTCGTTGGCGCCTATAGTCAGGGCGTTTGGATTTGGCCTGACATCATATGCGGATGACACCCAAATTGTGGTGTCCCTGCTACCCGGAGACGAGGCAGGTTTAGACAATCGATTCCAGGAATGCATGTTATCAGTGGGGAGTTGGATGGCAGAGAACTGCCTAAAACTCAACACGAGTAAAACCGAAGTTATGTTGTTTGGCAACAATATTAACTTCTGGACTCCAAATTGTTGGCCAGCTTCGATGGGTTCTCTCCCCTCGCCCACAAATAAGGTGAAAAACCTGGGTGTGATAATGGATGAAGGTCTTACCTTTAGTCAACAGGTTAATTCTGTGGCATCAAAAACCTTTTATGTGATAAAAACAATCAGGAAAATACTGCCGTTCCTGCCCCCAAGCAGCCGGCAAACAGTGGTCACAAGTCTCGTAATGTCGAGATTGGACTACTGTAATAGTTTGTACCTTAACGCTCAACAAAGGCTCCTGAATAAACTCTAAATACTACAGAATGCAGCAGCCTGACTGATCTCGGGCACACCTCGGTTTGCACCCATTGCCAAGGAAATTAACAAACTACACTGGTTACCGGTAAGGAACCGAGTTCGCTTCAAAGCCCTTTGTCTGGTTTTTAAAGTGCTGCACGGCTCAGGACCTGATTATTTAAATCAGCATTTTCACTGGTACACACCGGAAAGGCAACTTCGTTCATTAGGGGCGAGGCTTGTCTCAGTACCATGCATAAAAAAAGCTCAATGGGGAGGCAGAAGCTTTACCTACAGTGCGGCTAAAGCCTGGAACAACCTGCCGTTCCAACTAAGATGCATTACGAACCTTTTAGCTTTCAGGAAAAGCCTTAAGACTTGGCTTTTTGCCCAATAAATCTCTTCCATTTCTTTTGCCACAGGAACTGTAACTAGCGCCAGGACACCTCAGGGTAACAGCTGCGCTGTATAAATATCATTAACATAACATAACATAACATATCTCTTTACTAGGAGCTTCCACAACTCTCACAAGTGCAACTTAATCACCAAAATGTTCATTAATAAAAGACACTACGACAGCAACAGCCTATCAGTCATCAATTTTCAAAGCTCTGGAAGGAACACATATACTTTATTTTGAAAAATTCTTGGCATCATCATTCCGTTTTTCATAAACGTTTTTTTATGAAGGGCTTGCTGCTTGGATGCCTTAGACTTTTGTAAACACAGTGCTATTTCCTTGTCAGCCCTGCTTATCCTTTTGTTATATTTTGCTGTCATGATAACATGCTGGTGGATTTACAGTATTTTGGTGCAGAATATCAGAACATGCACACACACAGGATTTCTCGAAGAGGCAATAGAAATACTAGTCTTTTGTCAAAAGTATGTACTATGCAATATTTTGCTCTGAAGACCTTTTAAGGCCAGCACAACACACACCTCACCTTCCTCTCCTTTTCATGATGCTCTTTTGTGAGGGTTTAGCTTAACTCTGCTAATGCAGTCTGTTCAGGAAAGGGACCCTACCCCAGGCCCTATACTGTTGTAGCCAATGTTCCTGCTTCTTTACAGGATTCTTCTTTCTAGGGTAGGTGGGGCAACACACACAAAGTCACCCAACTCTTGCTCTGATAAAATGCCAGACCTATTGAATATGCTTATGATTGTTTTGGGACGCCACACTACAATTGGCATGTAATATTTTCAGTTTTCTACTTATCAGTGTTTAAACGAATTTTTAAGGATTGATGAATCAGATAATACAAATTGTCTTTCTTGCTTTGTAAAAATATTGTCTCACACAGTATAGGTAACAGTATATAAAATAGTATGTCTGGAAATGTCACCCTCTTGCCTCTGCCAGCTTACACAAACAATATTATTTGAAAATCATTAGAACGCTAAATGTTATTACAGCCACTGTTTTGATGATGCTGGTGCTTATTACACTCACGAGACAGAGACTACAGACTGGAATCCCCAAATGAAACATTTCTGTGCCATACCCATTAAATTCAGTTCAGTCTTGAGCTCCTGTTTATTGTTTTTGGCTATGTGTACTCTTAACTGTCCATATGTTTCTCCTGAGTGTAACACTTGATTAATTAACTTGTGAATGGTAGTTTATGTTGCTTACTTGTGGACATATTAATTGTAATGCTTTAAAAATTCTTTATGGGCAAGAACAGATTGGTACTATTGAAAAAAGCTCCTCTCCTCTCTTCTCCCTCTCCCTCTCCCCTCTCCTCTCCTCTCCTCCCCTCCCCTTTCTCCTCTCCTCTCCTCTCCTCTCCTCTCCTCTCTTCTCTTCTCCTCTCCCCACATCACCGTGCACTTGACATTAGAGATATTTGCACATGTAGGGCCTGATTATGATGTCGGCAGACTTACGTCTACCTGACACCATTGCGGAAGGTTTCGACCGCAGGTTTACGACGCGACCTCCCATAGGGCGGTCGCAAATATCCATTTGTCAATGGAAGCTTGTGCGGTGGGTGGAAAAGGTCTGCAGTCTGCAGCACAAGCTTCCATTGACAAATGTTTGTAAACATCCCTGCACCGTGTGGCAGGCACCATGTGGTGCCTGCTACACGGTGCAGAGATGTTTAGGGACACCCAGGCCCCATTGCGTAGGGCCGGGGGGGGGGGCCCCCAAAGACACTTTCCAACAGCCTTTTCATGACGGAAAGGTCGACATGAAATGGCTGTCGGAAAGTGCCATCAAAATCCCGACGGCGGAGCCGAGCCTGGCTCTGCTGTCACTAGGGGATTATGCTGGCTTCCGATGCTCTGACAGGCTCCTTGAGCCTGTCAGAACCACATCGGAATCCCCCAGCTGGTTTCATTCCAACCGCCATCATCCTAATGTGGCGGTCGGAATGAAACCTACGATGTCGGGCGGAAAGCGGTCGGAGGCTTTCCGCCCGACATCGTAATCGGGCCGTAGCCTTTATAATGTATGCTGCGAATCTTTAGTGTTTGTATGGGTTTTATCAAGAACAACGGTGTAGTAATATTCGTTTTTGATAATGATGTTTCTTTTTATGTATTGTGGTTTTTATGAGATGTTTTGTATTTTGCTTCTTTTATGGTGGAGTAGGAAAAGTAGTACTCATGTAGTACTCCTTTATTTAATCTTACATGCCTTTGTGAATTGTCTGTGTTGGTGGCCTTTTTGGCAGTGGCAGACGCACATTTGCCACTGCTAATAACCCATTTTCCAACAGATAGTTAGATAGATAGATAGATAGATAGATAGATAGATAGATAGATAGATAGAGACAGGCAGGCACACAGATGAGCAAATGGACAGACAGACAAACACATAAAACATATCTATGAATAAACGTATAGAAAATGGTCGGACATAGGTACACAAATATATACAGATACAAACATTCACATAGACAGGCAAAGCAACGAACAGGAAGATAGATAAAGAATAGGACTAATTAGCGTTCTATATTTTATGGTATTTTAAATCCTATATCTGTATATGTGCATTGTTATTTGTATCTAACTATATTGGTGTTGAATCATGTTTATTACTTGGTCACTGAAAAAGTTGAAGCTAATTTATTCCACACGCATTCCGCAACTCGTGGGACACATCCTCTGAGAGCATGGGAGTGTCTGGCGGGGCGCCATAGCCTAAATAAACCTTACAGCAGCTGACTCGCCAGTGTGGTCTGGCGATAGGTCACTCCTCACCTTGGGGGATGTCTGGAAGGACACTGGCTGCATCTCCATCTTGGGCCTTCTTCGTCTCATTGTCTCAAGGCATACTAGAACTTTAAAGGTACATGTTCCAAAATAACTGCCATGTAATGCTTTACTATGGCTTCCCAAACCAAGATGGCAGTATACATCCTTAAGGCAACTTCTTGCTGATTCCCTATAAACAGGGAAGAAACCCATCTACTCTTGCATAGTAACGCTTCGAGTAGTGGATTTTGTTGTGTTCTTCACTCCTGGTCTTATCCTGGTGATATTTGCCCTGTATTCATGCCAGTTTTCTTCTTCCCTTATATTTTTCCTGTGCAGTCTCCAGTTATCTGCACCTCTTTCTTGCATCGTATTCTCCTTCAGCAGCAGTGCTAGTCCTCAAATATCCTTGAAGGCACTGGTGCTCTGTCTCATTGTCTCAATTACCCTGAAGCCAACTTCCATCAATTACAGGAGTTTTTTGCCAAGTTGGATTTTTCACTCTTGGGACTTCTTCTTGGAGGCACTACCTGCTTGATGTTCACTTGTTGGAGGCATCATCTGGAAGGGGGTCGACCTTACTTCAAGCAGACCAAGGGGTCGATTCCGATTCGGGCCGGAAATCTCTCCGACCGAGCCGGACCCGGAGAGATTTCCGACCGAATCGGACCCGTGCAGTCCGACCGAACGAGTACGATGCGCACGTATGCCATCGGACCCGAGTCGGTCGGACTCCCATTGAAGTCAATGGGAGCCTGTCGTACAATGCGTACGCGGGCTCCCATTGACTCAATGGGTGCGAAGTCGGACAAGTGCGCCCCCTACAGCGTGTACGCGGCGAAGCGATTCGCGCCGTACACGCACAGGTAGGGGGGACCCATGGGTCCCCCCTGTGTGCGACTCGCGCGGCTACGCGTACAGGGGGGTCCGACACGGACCCCCAAAGTACGGCTCCGACAGCTCTTTCGAGCCGGAGTGCGCGGCTCGGTCGGACTGCTCGCGGCGCGCATCGTACTTACCCGGCCGGGGAACGTCTCCATTGCGCGGTGCGAGTCGAGTCCGAGCGAGTCGGTCGGTGCGGTTCGAGCCGGGAACGAGTCGGTCGGAGCGGTCGGGACGCCCGGACGAGTCGGTCGGCGACTCGCATCGTACTCGCTCGGCCGGACCCGCGTACGATTCGGTCGGGAAACAGGGCTCCGAATCGGATCCGGTAAAGCCGAATCCGATTCGGAGCCCTACCGGCCGAGATCGGAATCGGCCCCCAAGTCGGTAAAGTACAGATCTTCCAAAGCTGAAGGCAGCATCAAGAGCTCACCTAAATGTTGCCAGAGTGATAGTTTATTTCCACATTTATTTAACTGATGATTGTACACTTATACTTTATTGTCTTTAGAGTTTTATTTTTAAATTAGAATGGACCGGCTCATGGACCTGATCAATCTAATGGCCAGGGAAGAATCCAATTTTGACATCTGGATTGATAATAGAAGAAGGGGGAGAAGATACAAACTGTAATAATACCTTGGAAGAGAAGATACTAAATGAGAAGGTCAGTTGAAGCAAAGGCCTCGGTGGTAGTTGAAGAGCATCTGTGGGTGGGTATTCAAATCCCCTAAAATAACAGAGTTAAAGAAAAGGTAAATGGGTTGGGGGACAGCTGACAGAGAGACATAGAGAAGTATGTTGGTATCAAGACACAAAATAGAAGAACAAGGATAGAGGTAACAACTGCTGAAAGATGGAGTAAAAAATAATCTTACATCAACTGATCAGAGAATGTTACAATAATTCAGTAATGCAAATCTAATACAGCACTCAAGGTCGACTAACAGAATCACTGACAAAATATCGACCTCAAAAATATCGAGGTACAAAAATATTGTGACAAAAATATCGAAGTCAAGAATATCGACATCCTATCTACATCATGGTAAGTACAAAAATATCGAAAATTAAATATCGATGTCAAAAATATCGTTGTAAAAAATATCGTTTTTTTAAATGTTAAAAAATAATCTAAAATAAAGTAAATAATACATATATTTAAAAGAAACAGTTAAAATTATTTAAAAATGTTTAAAAATAAAAACTGATACATATAATGTTAAAATAAATTAAACATATACATATAAAATATAATATATATACTCAATAATATTCATAAATAATTATTTTAATAACTTATAAATTGTTAAAAATATTTTATAAATTATAAATACAGACATACACATACAAAAATATTATTATTAAAAATTTTAAAAATATATTTAACAAATTAAAAAAATTACAATATTTTTAATTTTTGTAAAGTAAAATATACACAACATTAAGTAAAACAATACAGAAAAATATTGGATAGCGGAGGGAAAAAATTACTATTCCCACTCCAAAGAGTGCAACAGTAGGGAAAGTGTTGGACAGCGTAGGGGTAAAAATTACTATTCCCACTCCAAAGAGTGCAACAGTAGGGAAAGTATTGGATAGCGTAGGGGTAAAAATTACTATTCCAACTCCAGAGAGTGCAACAGTAGGGAAAGTGTTGGATAGCGTAGGGGTAAAAATTGCTATTCCCACTCCAGAGAGTGAAACAGTAGGGAAAGTGTTGGATAGCGAAAGGATTAAAACTACTATTCCCACTCCAGTGAGTGCAACAGTAGGGAAAGTGTTGGATAGCGTAGGGGTAAAAATTACTATTCCCACTCCAGAGAGTGCAACAGTAGGGAAAGTGTTGGATAGCGTAGGGGTTATAATTGCTATTCTAACTCCAGAAAGTGCAACAGTAGAGAAAGTGTTGGATAGAGTAGGGGTAAAATTACTATTCCAACTCCAGAGAGTGCAACAGTAGGGAAAGTGTTGGATAGCGTAGGGGTAAAAATTACTATTCCCACTCCAGAGAGTGCAACAGTAGGGAAAGTGTTGGATAGCGTAGGGGTAAAAATTAATATTCCAACTCCAGAGAGTGCAACAGTAGGGAAAGTGTTGGATAGCGTAGGGGTAAAAATTACTATTCCAACTCCAGAGAGTGCAACAGTAGGGAAAGTGTTGGATAGCGTAGGGGTAAAAATTACTAATCCAACTCCAGAGAGTGCAACAGTAGGGAAAGTGTTGGATAGCATAGGGGTAAAATTACTATTCCCACTCCAGAGAGTGCAACAGTAGGGAAAGTGTTGGATAGCGTTGGGGTTAAAAATAACATACTTATCAATTAAATAATTGTTTTAATTAAATAATGATTTATTAATAAATTAACAATAAATTATTTATAAATACCAATAAATAAAAATTAATAGTTACTTTAATAACATTAAATTTCTTCCCACCCTATTCCCCAATAAACACAAAACCCACTCCACATAAAATTTAACACAATTAATATAATTATCAATTAATCAATTAATAAAAATTAATTAACAATTAATAATTAATTAACGATAAAATAATTATCAATACCAATAAATAATAATTAATAAAAATTAATTACTAATTAATAATTAACAACAAATTAATTATCAATACCAATAATTATTAATAAATAATTACTTAATTATAATAAATTACGTCCCACCCTGTTCCCCTATAAACACACAACCCACTCCTAAACTAAATTAAGACAAGTAATATATTTATCAATTAATTAATTAATAAAAATTAATTACCAATTAATAATTAATTAACAATAAATTAAATATCAATAACAATAAATAAAAATTAATAATTACTTAATTACAATTAAATTACTTCCCACCCTATTCCCCTATAAACCCACAACCCGCTCCAGAACTAAAATGCAAAATGTAATTAAAAATAGTTAATAATTTCTAAAAATTATGAATTAATTTACTATAATTAAATTACTTCCCACCCTATTCCCCTATAAACCCACAACCCGCCACGGTACTAAAACGCAAAATGTACTTTAAAAAAATTACAAACTTCTAAACAATTAATACATATATTAAAAAAATAATACAAAACATAACAAAACATGTGGAACCCATACATATAAAATACATACTAAAATACATAACACTAACATAAACATCGATATTATTAACATCGATATTTTTACTATCGATATTAACAACTTCGATATTAACAAAAACGATAGTTCTTACCTTCAGGTCGATATTCTGGTCACCGATATTCTTGATGTCGATATTCTGTCCCTACGATATTTAAAACTCGATATTAATGTAGGTCGATATTTAAAAGTCGATATTTTGACTGTGCACCTGACTAACATAGATGAATGCAATGAATGTGCTTTTGAGACACGGCTCCTTACTATCGCCAACTCTCTTCAGGCTACACACCAAAATGCCAACTGCAAAGCTATATGGAATTTAGGAGCGTGCCTTGAACAAAGGGAAATTATAAAGTGCTCACTATATACACACACACACTTGATTTGTTGCTGTTGACAAGGAAGGGAAAGGTCTCCATAAATTGCTGGACATGTTGTCAAATCTTTACATGAAAACAGGTTGTCATAGATGAAAACAAAGAAGAGAACATTATTCGGGTCCCCCAAAGTAAATTCTACTCAAGCCAGTGGAAAAGGCTCCATTGAAGTCAGACATTGAAACCAAAAGAATATTGAGATTTGCCAACAGAAAGAGAAACCAGATGTTTTCCTACTTGCAGCAGTTTTTGCATGTAAAAGCAGGAAGCAGCCTTGTGTGTGGGGTGGTAGTGCGGGCATTACAGCTAACGGAAAATCCATGACAGTGGTCAACATTAGATTCTGGAAGAGAGCTCCCATTGTCAGCAGTATTCAACTGATTGTGCTTATGACAAAGAAAGCACGCCTCCAGTAGAACGTTTGGTATAGATGCTCCAAGGAGAATGAGCTCGTAAATAAATAATGGGAGACGTGATCGCTATACACTTTATGAGTGCATGGAAGTAGGCCTTGAAAAGAAAAGCAAAGCTTTCAGGTCTTCTCATGACTGTGGTGCTAGAGTTAATGCCCCCTACTAATTCAATACTGTACTCACTCTAGTGAGGGTAAGGGAGTCACAGAGCTAAGATAACCCCTGCTCACCCCCTTGGTAGCCTGGCACACGCAGTCAGGCTTATCTCAAAGGCAACATGTAAAGCATTTGTACTCACACACACAGCAACACAGTGAAACACTACAAAAGGAGTCCACACCAGTTTAGAAATATAGCCAATATTTATCTGAATAAAACAAGACCAAAATGACAAAAATCCAACATACACATGTCAAAATATCTCCTTTAAAGGATTAACCAAGTATAATCCATAGAAATCAATGGATGTGTTTCTTTTAGCACAAAGTACCTTGGATGCATCAAAAATCAAAGACGAAGCAGGCACAGAAAAGCAAAGCAATGCGTCGGTTCCTTACTACACATGGGAGGTGATGCATCTGTACCTTACTGGCAGGGCAGGTGATGCATTGGTTCCTTACTGCTAGGCAGGGGAGGTGTGCTTTGGTTTCTTACAAGCGGGGGAGGTGATGTGTGGGTTGCTTACTGGCAGGGTAGGTGATTCGGACACGCGGCCTTGGTTCCTTACTGCGGTGCAGTGTCAATGAAGAATCAGCGACCAGGGACGATGGATCAAAAATCAAGACGCTCTGCATCGAAGCGACAGCAGCGAAGCAGGCACTGCGTCGATTTCAGAGCCGCGAGGCAGGCGCTGCATCAACTTTTGCAGTGATGCATTGATTAAACAGGTGCTGGCAGTTGATGTGTGAATTTTCTCCTTACGATCACCAGGTTACACTTACAAGGGCCCAGGAACTGGATTTGGCACCACTTGGCAAGTCAGGACTCTCAGCAGAAGAGCCCAGGCACTGGCAGGTGAAGTCCTTGATGGCCCTGAGATTTCTTAACAGGAGGTAAGCATGCACAAGCCCTTGGAGAACCTTGGAAGTAGGATGTAGAAAAATACAGTCCAGTCCTTTCACACCCAGGACAGAAGCAGCAAGCAGCATACCAGCACAACAAAGCAACAGGCAGAGTGGCAGTCCCTCCTACAACATCTAGCTCTTCTTCTTGGCAGAATGTCCTTAGTCCAGAAGGGTTCTGATTTTGGGGTGTCAATGGTCCAATACTAATACCCCTTTATGCCTTAGTAGGCAAACTTCAAAGTCTCTGTAGTGCACAAGACCCTGCTTTTCCCCGACCTGGCTCCAGACTACACTACAGGGAGGGGGGTGGATACAGATTTGTATGAGGACAGACACAGCCCAGTTAAGTGTCAATGACAACTCCTCCCACCACTCTAGCCCAGGAAGGCCCATCAGCCTGGTGATGGCCCATCAGGATATGCAAGGCAGACCTCAGCTCCCTTTGTGTGACTGTATAGAGTAAATGCTCAAGAGTCCAACTGTCAGTCAACCCAGATGTGTATTCTACATACAAGCAAAGGCACAGAATGGTTAAGCCAAAAAAATTGCATTTTTAAACATGCAATTTAAAAACCAACATCACCAAAAGCTCTATTTTTAAAGTGTGAATTCAGAGTTCCCAAATTCCAAATTTCTATCTGCTCCCAATGAGAAATTACACTTAAAAGATATTTCATGGCAATATCCATGTTACCCTATGGGAGAGATAGGCCTTGCAATAGTGAAAAACAAAATTAGCAGTATTTCACTTTTAGGACATGTAAAACACACCAGTACATGTTCTACCTTTTAAATACACTGCACCCTGTCCATAGGGCTACCTTGGGCCTACCTTAGGTTTGACTTACATGTAGTAAAAGGGAATGTTTGGGCCTGGCAAGTGGGTGCGCTTGCCAGGTTGAAATGTCAGTTTAAAACTACACACACAGATACTGGAGTGGCAGGCCTGAAACGTGTTTGCAGTGCTACTCATGTGGGTGGCACAATCGGTGCTGAAGGCCCACTAGTAGCATATGATTTACAGGCCCTGGACACACCTGGTGCACTTTACTAAGGACATACTAATGAATCAAACATGCCAATCATAAACAATCCAATCACCAATACAATTTAGACAGAGAGCATATGCACTTTAACACTGGTTAGCAGTGGTAAAGTGCCCAGAGTCCTAAAGTCAACAAAAACAGGTCAGAAGAAATAGGAGGAAGAAGGCAAAAAAGTTTGGGGATCACCTTGAAAAAAGGGCCAGGTCCAACACACCCGCCTTCCAGCCCAAAGCGAGGGTAGACTAATCAATACCTTGATGGACTTCCATGCTTAGGGCGATAGAACATGGACCATGTTCCGCAATAACTGGGGCACATTCCAGTTCTATGCCTTTCTGAACCCAGTTGGATCCCTTTGTCCATACTGTCAGGGCCCAAGAAGCTAAACCATGGGGAATCCTTCACCTCACCTGTGGATCCCATCTGTGCAGCACCATCTGTGCAGCACCTAACCTTACTTTGCTCACAGATGTAGCCCAGTGAACAGACAGTACCACTATAGCCAACACAGTGCTGTGGCCCATTCCACCACCGGGGTGTAACTCCTTTCCCCATCCCAATGGCAACTCTGTCCACAAGGACAGCAACCCACAGTGGTCACTGACAGATGTCAGTGACAAGAGCCAGGCCTCGGGCCGTCCAGGGCTCTCTCACCTCTGTTGTTTCTCAGAGTGGGGGGTGGTAGCCCCAGGTGACTGGCATCCTTTGTCCACTCTCCCTCCCATCAGTTCAGGGGTGGTATCCTGAGACTGGTCCTCCAGCCCAGGATCTGTACCCTTAGGCTGGACAGGAGACAGGGGTGGGCTCTCCCGTACCCTGTCCACCCTCCCATGGTCCTGTACTCTCCTTGTGGGAGTGGTACTTCCAGAATCCAGAATTGTCAGGGTGCTTGTGGCAACCATCCTGCACAATTCTCCCACCAGTTCAGGGGTGCTATCCTGCAACTGGTCCCCCAAAGCAGGGTATGTACCCTTTGGTTGAGAATTGCCTGGCAAGCCAGGACTTTCAGGGGAGTACTCCTATCCCCCTGAAGGGAAACACATTCTTCATGTGTTGCATGAGAGTCTGCCTGGCACTGGTGTCCTCACCCCTGTCCATCTGACAGAGCATGAAGACCCCCCTGACAGGAAGTGGCATCACCAGGGTCATTCCTGGAGGGCTCTAACTTCAGAGCTGGCCCCTGACTCTCTGGTTATCCCACTGGGGACTGTCTTCCCCTCAAACCCCTCCATCTGGTCTTCTGTACCCTCCTCTCTGGAGTGGTACTGCCAGACATTAGAACTGGTGGGACTATTGTGACTGCCGCCCTCCCAAGTTCTCCTGACACCAAGGGTTGCCCCTTAATGGATGGTTTCCTGGTACAGACTAGGCCCCCCTCCTGGTGCTCCCTAGGGGAACTATCCAGGCTCTGGGACTGCGTTTTGGCCAACCTGGGCCTCTGCCCACCCCCACTTCTCCTCCTACCCTGAGAAGGGACATGGGGCCCTTTACCCATCCCACTACACTGGGACCTATCTGGACTACTGCAAACCTCCCCTGCCTCCTTCGGTCGGGGGAAACCTAAGCCACTCCTTTTAGGATCACTCCCAAATGCCTCTTCAGACCCTCTGGCATCCACCAAGAGGTCTGCTTCCAGTGCATGCTACCTGGGGTCAGAGAACTCACACTCCACTGGGTGTTGGCTTAGCTCTGGAAAACCGTGACTGAACATATGCTCTCCAGCAATCAAATTGTACAGCCCCTCACATGTATTCACCATACTACCCTTCACCCAACCTTCCAGTGTTTTGAAAAAGTACCCTACATCATCCCCCATCTGCTGAGACAGTATCAGACTGCTGGTCAAACTCAACCTCCTCTCCTCTGGGGTGACTCCATACTCCCCAGACAGGGCTTCCTCCATGGGGGTACATCTCTCCCTGTCACTCCCTTCTAGAGCCAGTAGAGTGTCCCTCCCACTACCAGGAATATGAATCCCTGTGCCAGTTCCCCAATCCTCCTCTGGGACCCTGCGTACCTCTAGAGCTACCTCATATGCCTGAGCCCACTGGTGTATGTCACTTCCCTCCTTGAAAGTAGAAACCAAGTCTCTGGATGTGTCAAGTTCTTCTTCAGTGCTGAAAATGATGCTCTCTCTGCCACCATCTGAGCTGGACTCAGTCCTACTGACTTACAACTCCAGCACTCTCATGCTCAGTTCATGAGCTGAAATCATTTCTTTTTTCCCCATTTCCAGTTTCTTCCTCACCATAACCAAAGCTTTCTCTCTTTCCTGGTTCAACCTGAGCTTTTCAAGCTCCAACCCAAGCTTCCTGGCTCTCTACCTGTTCTCCAGCTCCTCTGGAGACAGACTTGGAAAGGACCCATTGCTGCTTGTTCTGGAGGGAGCTCTTCAACCATTCAGGCTGGCCCTCCCCCCACATACTGGCTTCTCCAGCCATCCCAGGTGCAGACTTAGTTCCTCCTCCTCCACAACATCACTCCCATCCTCTGGGTGCTCATCGGCCTCCCTGGTTACCAACAGGCCCTCAGCACATTTTGCAGCTCCTCCTTTACAGCGAGGTCTTTAAAAGAACACTTGAACTTTCGCAGAACGTTTTGAGCTGAGGCACCTTATAGGTCTCCAACCTCTTCGGCTCAAACACCATGTCTGCAAGTACAGCTAATGGTTCTCCAGACTGAGATATGATTGTGGCCAAAACTCAAGAGCTAAAAAACAGAAGGAGAAAAAAACAGTATGATGGTACGTAATGGTCTGCAATATGGACATAGTGTACTCTAGTCACTGTATGCAAAGTACAAACACAAGTCCTATCCTCACCGCTGACACCAATGTTAGAAATTGGGACTCTAGTTGGCAGTGGCTTGCAACCTGTCCAAGTAGGGACCCTCACTCCAGTCAGGGTAAGGGAGTCACACAGCTAAGATAACCCCTGCTCACCCCCTGGTAGCTTGGCATGAGAAGTCAGGCTTATCTCAGAGGCAATCTGTAAAGCATGTGTACTCACGCACACAGTAACACAGTGAAAACACTACAAAAAGAGCCTACACCAGTTTAAACTAATAGCCAATATTTATCTGAATAAAACAAGGCCAAAACGACAAACATCTATCATTCACAAGACAAAATATCTCTTTTAAAAGATTGAGTAAGTTTAGTCCATAGAAATCAATGGATGCGTTTCTTTAAGCACAAAGTTCCTTGGATGCATAAAAAATCAAAGACGAAACAGGTGCATGGGAGGTGAGGCACCAGAAAAGCAAAGCAATGCGTCGGTTTCTAACTACACACAAGAGGTGATGCGTCGGTTCCTTACTGTCAGGGGATGTGATGTGTCGGTTCCTTACTGGCAGGGGAGGTGATGCATCGGTTCCTTACTGGCAGGGTAGGTTATGCGTTGGTTTGGGGACATGCGGCCCCGGTTCCTTACTGTGGTCCTGTGTCAATGAAGGATCGGCGCCCAGGGACGATGCATCAAAAATCCAGATGCACTGTGTCGATGCGACAGCTGTGAAGTAGATGCTGCATTGATTCCACAGCTGCGAGGCAGGCGCTGCATCGATCGTTTGCAGCGATGCGTCAATAAAACAGGCGCTGGGAGTTGATGCGTGGATTTTCTCATTAAGATCACTAGGTTACACTTCCAAGGGCCCAGGAACTGGATTTGGCACCACTTGGCAAGTCAAGACTCTCACCAGAAGAGCCCAGGCACTGGTGGGTGAAGTCTTTGATGGCCCTGAGATTTCTTAACAGGAAGCAAGCACACACAAGCCCTTGGAGAACCGAGTCCTAAAGCCAACAAAAACAGGTCAGAAACATAGGAAGAAGACAAAAGGTTTGTGGATAACCCTGCAAAAAGAGTCAGGTCCAACAAGTACCATATACCTGAAGACACACGAGACAAACCCAAGATGGAGCAACCCAGAAGTGAGATCTTCATGGTGCAAGCACACTTACAATAGGCTATCCCCCATATGAATTGTGGTATTTAACCTGGCCTGCATGAATTGACTATAAACCAATAAACTGGCTTGCCAATGGAAAAAAACACAAAAACCCATGATATCAATATGGGCTAGACCATATTAACTCTACATTACATGCCTCTCTTCTGCCTGAGTTGATGAACTTGACAAGAAAAATTCCCTTGCAACATCGAAGAATTCCAATATAAGATCTCACAAAAAACTATAGTGATATGCAACTAGTTCATGAGAGTAATCAAGGCAGTAATTACCTATATAAAGCATAGGTCCACATAGATCCACCTTAAGACCTGGCTCTTTAGGCAGAGTCAGTAGAACTAGAGGTCCTTATCTGTTTCCTGACTTTTTTTACTATGACTCAGTGCTACTGCTTAGCACGGGGACACTCCTTAGAGTAACCAGGCGCTCTACAAAAATCTCGAAATAAATAAATAAATAAATAAAAATAAAATCTGGATGGAGACAGAGAAATAAAATAGGGGCTATTGCATGAATGCAGGGATCTACAAACGTGAGGACACTCTTTCGAGGACAAAATACCAAAAATAATATTGCAGCATGTAAGTAAGTCTAGATTTTCTATACCTAACTCCACATATATGTACCTATGTGGTACATATATCTTCTATATTAGTAGCTGTGGAGTTAGGAATACTAAATTTGTACTTCACTATTGCACCTAGCTTTCGATATTATATCCATTTATATTTTGTCCTATTCTTGTACTGCAATATTGTTGGTGTCGATATGAGGTAGTACAATTCCCTAAATCACAGTATTCCGCATAATTATCACCTGGGCGATAGCATGTCTTTCAAATAGTGCAGGTGAACAGGCAAGGAGCTATTACCGAGGACTGTCCTATGCACTTCTACTTAAAATAGGCTTGATGACATTTTACAGCAGAAGAATGGTGGACTTTTATATTTTTGTTTGCATAGACCAAACCGGATGGAATGTGATTACGGCACCGAAAAAAACGAAAAACAGAGAGACTTGAGAGGCACTTGGGAAACAAAACAGACAGACAGGGAGAAAAATTACTTTCAGTCTGATGAACATACAGGTAGATGGGCAGCCCCTTAAACAATCTTAACGACAGACGCACCTTTACAATTAGGCCAGTTGTACAAATAAATAATCACAATGTCGCCTGGTTACTATCCGTCCATCAATTAATGAATCCATGCATTTAATTCATATCCTTTTTTATGAATAGCTTACATAAATCCTTGAGAATGGAAAGTAGAATAAGATTCATCAGAACTTGAGAACACATCTGAATATATACATTCACATGAATGCATGACGTCTGAAAAGGACACAGATCTAAACATCTATGCCTATTTATGTCTGGAATCCAATTATAACCAGTTTCCATCGAGTTGTTTCTGCATGGCGAGAAAATGACCCAATTATCTTTCTCGCTTTAGGCTCGAAACAGTAATTTACCAACTTTTTAGATAATTTGAAAGGATTTAACATTCATTAGTTTAACAGCCATTTTTGCATTATGAAAACAGCGCAGTTTTTCAAGCTGGGTTTTTCACCACCTATGTCTCAGTTTTTCTGAAAAGGACAAACAAGCGAGCAATCACTCAAAACCTCCTCCGCTCTGTTACCACAAAGGCAGGATTTGTCACTCATGTTTTCTTCTCTTCCGCTACCACTGGCTTCAGCTAAATTTAGTGTATTCATAAGGTTCTGGATGAAGATTATATTTTGGAAGATGTTTTGATGTAAGAGTAATAACTTTTGGTAGATTGCCAGAGTTTCCTCCACGTTTTACATTAAAACATATTGATTAGCACACAATGGCAGATTTTCTTGCTTTTGTCAGACATTTAAAATATATTAGAACACTGGAATGTTGGAAGCTTCATTAAAGATAATGAAGAGGCTCCAGACTTCTAATGGTGGTAGAAGCCCGGAGCTCCAACATTCCAATGTTGTAGTTCACAGCTGTTGCTATGAACAAAGGCCTCATGGAGCCCATGGGGATTTCAATCCCCTCGGCTCCATGAGGCCTTTGTTTTATATGTTAGAACATTCTGCCCTCTAGTTGCAGAATGTTCTAATTGCCTTATAGCCATCCGTAGCTGGGCTATACCAGCTTTAAAGTCCCGCTCCCTTGTTAGAGGCCCTCGCTGACTCTGGAGCAGCCCTTGAATGACCGGTATAGCCCTCTGCAGCAGGCTGTAAGGTTATATTAAGGTTATTACATTTATGCCAGTGTGGGATGTTTATGAATTTTCTACCAATTACATACTTTCCAAACTAAAAGCATACACCAATTATGGAAGGTTTAACTTTTTTATTTGAAATTAGGGCAGGGCTAGGAACAGAAAATTTGCTCTGGCAAAAAATGTATGCAAGCCCAATGCAGGAACTACCATAGTAGAATAGGCATTACCAAGAGTGTTTGCATTATATAGCTATTGTTTCTGGAATTCCGATGCCAAGTTGTGCATTTAGCTAAATTATTTTAAAGTATATTAGCTAAAAAGCTGCAGATTTTGACCTCAGCTGTAAAATGAAACTAATAAAAAATTGCAGTCCTTCAGAATTTGTCTAGGTATCCTGGAGTAATATTTCTCTATAACAACAAATCGTGTGTGCCTATGGAAAAGTCCAGCCCGAACTGCCAAGCCAGGTCTTCCCTGGACCGGAAACAAGCATCCTGGTTTTGGTGTAACACCCCTCATCAGCCAGACTAGCTTGAATCCAGTGGCAAAGTGTACAAGGGACACACGTCTGGGCATAACCTGCCAACTTAGGGCGAACAAAGCAAACACAAGGAGATGATGGACGGAGTGCTGAAACTTTTCAGACACTCACCCCCAGTCACATTATACCCGTATATGCATCATAGGACGGTTGCAAGGAACACGCATGGAAGACTTTACATTTTTTTAGCTCATGTACTGGTCTCTCTGGCTATATGAACATGTGAATATCATGTATGGAAGTGGAGTGTCAATGTGTGCATGTCTGTAATCTGTGGAATAGAGCAGCCTGTGGTCCTAGCAAATACTCTAGTGAGGTCCTTCCAAATTGCACATTGTCATTTTCCATCTGCCGCACCTCACGTGTAAGCAAGTCTTGAGCCATGGCATATGATCCTCATCACTTTGATACGTTGCCTGGGTCATGGTTGGCGCAGGGTATTGCGCAGCCTGTATGAGGAGTGCACAGCAATACAAGAAAACTATGTTTTTCTTTTTTTAATTTAAGTTTCCCTCTTCGCAGTATGTCGAATCACCGCCCCGCATCACCGCTCTTACGTGCATGGGCCATGCCTGGCTGTGCATGTCCCAGAAGCATCACTTCCATGAACATATCTCCCGCTCTCTCAGTCCATGTATATACCCAGGTTTGATGCCCAATCCCCTGTGATTCCTTCCATATAGAATGATCTTCTTGTCTCCTCTCCTGCCTGCTAATCTGTTGCTCCTCTTACCTCATAGAGCCAATTAGCTGTCCTTTCCTTTCTAGACCCATGCTCTGCCCTCTATAACCCCTACCTATGGAGCTCAATAATCTGCCTCATGTTTCATGAGTATCTTTCCTTGACCCTCTCCTGCCCTGGTGAGCTGTCTCCTTTTCCCTCCACAGCCTCCTGACCATGTTCCATATGGACTATCAGTGCTTTTGATGGGCAGGTGGGTTGGTACTGTCAGGTACCCGCACTTCTTTAATACCAACACTTCAGGAGTACAATACTTTTTTATGGAAGAGTACGAGGAATTTTCCAAAAGCATAGAGGTACTCTGGGATAGTGAGTCCCTGCAATTATAAATTTCAATTTCAACCACTACACACAATGTAAGTGTCAGAAGCACCAAGAATACTCATTGCATCAGAGTTTTACTTCCAAGTTCATTCATCAAACATGACTGGGACCAAGATGAGAGCCTGCTTGTGGACCTCTGCTAAAAAATCATCTCAGTAAGTACGTATAGCCCAGGACTAGGCTGGAAAACTTCACACAGTTTCAGCTGGATAGAGACCAATATCACACATAGTATCGGTTGTATCGACTGCACAGCAACCAAGAGCAAGCAGTGTAGGTTGCACAGAATCCGACAATACACAGATTGTCAGAGTCACAGAGATCAAATGGCCACACATAGTGTCACACACAGAACTCTCTTCCAAAACTGTATTGGATGGGGAACTCTACAGAAATTCATTGGTAGAGCTCCGCAGGCAGGTTTCTGTAGTATACATGTCTTGTCTGGTTGTCGCGTCACAGACTCCTTTGAATGTTGAAGATTCAACTAAGATCACACATGGTACAAGTTGCACAGAGACCAAGAAAACATATATTCTTAGGAACAGAGAGAAGAACATGACCCATGATTTACGTGGAAACTGTGTGTATGTTTCTTGCACTTCTGCTGCTGATGTTGTACTGTGCACTGGCGCTGGCACTAGGGGTGCGGAGGTACTAAAGCACCCCTATAAACCCTGAATTAGTTTGGATGGGGAATAAACATTAAAAGGGCCGTTCATATGTTTTCTGGCACCATTTGCTGTGTTTTCAAAGACAGTCTGCCACATATTTCCTATGCCTTTAGTGACGTGACGTTACTAGCCAGCACCCCAACTCTGAAAATTGTTCCAGCACCTCTCACACTGTGTGTAGAGGGCGTTGCACTATTGCTGCTTACATATTACCTGCTACTCAAATACTTTAGCTTAGATGCAGCTGGCAGACCATTCTGTACACTCTCATGTCTTTGACATCAACGTGTGTTGGAACAGTGACATCACGGCACTGCACGTGCCATGTAAATACTGTGCGCTCCCATCTACGTACAGTGCCAGTCATCACTCGGATCTGTTACAGCCATTCCATGATGACTACAGCTCCAGTTACCAGTTCTTTTTCCAACACACTTGACGAAACAAAAATAATCACCATAAAAGGGCATGCAACTCATCTTTAGTACGAGGGCATATGCCAATGATCCACTGCCTCTCCTTGATAATAGTATCGCCATCTTTGAATAAGTGACACTGACAAGCTTCTTCACCATATAAACGTTTCTCACGGATCTCTTTACAAGTGCGCCTGCTGATTGATTGACCCACTGGGACTGTAACAGTAGAAGTAGCCAACCGGATCCGCGTACAGTCAGATAAATCTGCCGAGGGTCCCTCTTTCAGAGCCACATCCCCTCAGGGCTCGGGCAGCATTGCAAAGCGATGTTCCGCTTAACCTGTTCGTTTTGGGCCAGAGATCAGCAGGGCCGCCCTCTGCGCAGTCACTTCTCAGTCAGGCACTTCAATAGCTGTCACTGCTGGGGGTGGGGAGGGAACACAAAGAAACTGTTGAGCAACAAAGACAATGGAAGTAAATAGCAGGAACCCGTAAAGCATTACAACAATTGAAAGAGTGCTTGTTAATCTCACAGGAATACTTTGCATGATAAATGATTGTGCCGTGTTTGTATGGATGTACGTGGTGTGTTCTTGCAATTAAAAGTGAAGAAAGACTTGGAAAGTCCTTATAGGAATATTAGTGTTTTATGGCTTCCATTCATATTTTTGTGGCCAGTCTTTGTTATTGTCAACAGATAAAGCTAATTGCAGGACAGTTTAGAGTGGTACTGGACAAATTAAGTACATGGTTCAAACATACAACATGCACAAGGACATTGAAAGGAGATTTGTGGGTCTTGTAAATTGGTCAAACAAAAGGGTGTTTTAGAGTATTTGCAGAGTTGTAATTCCCAGTCGAATTGTTTTTCGATTCCAATATGTATGCATACTGTGTTGTTGTGCAAACAAAAGTTGTCCGTTTCTCATTAAAGGCACAATAGTGCACTAGCGATGTCCATTTGGATTTTTCTGTTCAGTCCCCAACACACACACTCTCTCTCCTTCCACAAGCCTCTTTTTAGCTGAAATTAGAGAAGTGCGTATTAGAAAAGCAGTTGTGTTATTTTTAGTGGCTTTAATTAAGGATGCATAAATCCCTGAAGTATATTTTTCTCATTTTTCGTAAACGAGTTTGGTTCTGCTCACAGATATCAATGTCATTAGCAAGAGCCAAACAATGTTATCTGTGGGACTTAATAGGAACAATACGTTCCTGTTGACAAAAGAAGGGTTGTGTTGTTAAACGTCAATATAGCTTCATTTCTTTTTAGAAGCTTATTCTCCACTCTGGCAGGCTAGTTGCAAAAATGGACTCTGAATAACTGACCTTTTTTCTTACAGTCAGGCTTTAAGTGGTTTGTGTCTTTGAAAAGGGTCCCCGTCAGGCTCTATATCAGTGGTGTAGCTAGACCTATTGCCGCACAGGGCAGTCCCTGAGTTTGCCGCCTGGTGCAGGTAATAGCGGTGGGGGGCCGACGACTGACGACTTGTTCTCGGGTGGAGTGGTAATCGACAGACAACTTGTTCTCATGGGGGGGTGGCAGTCGACAGATGACTTGCTCACCTCCCCTGCCCCCAAAAAGAGTGCTGCCCAGGGCGGATCACCACCCCCTAGTAACGCCACTGCTCTATATTCATGTACTTAACTTTACTATTAAAAACACTTATCGTTTTCCCAACTATGGGGTCTAATCACAGATGCAACTTACACTAGTGTGTAATTTAGACATGTAAATCTACTATTGAAGTTTGTAGTAACATTACTACTTTGGGCTTTTCACAAAATCCAAGTGTAAAGTTACTACAAAGTCTAGATGCACAAGTCCCCACGCCCCGAGAAAGGGAAGAGGAGCCAAATTTACAAGTGTAAAGTTGCTACTGCCAAAATGAAGCAGCATAGATGGCCAACCACTATTAATGCAAAACCGTCCCATGGAAAATGATGGAAGTAAGGACTTGAAATGAAACGCCATAGGAAATATTGTTAACCTAAATTAGAAAATAAAAATATACATAAATAAAATATAATGTTAAAAATCTAGACAGATTCTTTTTTTTTACATTTAATAACCTTTGCATTCAAAAATATAATGTTATTTTTAATAAAATATTATAAAATTAGTTTTAATTAGATTTATTCTTCCCTTTGTTTTAATACATAAAGAAAAATATATTTGTAAGAATTATTAGGTGAGAATTATTTTTAATTTAAACTTTAGGAAAATAATTTGAATTTAATTTAACATAATTAAAATCATTACATTTTTAATTCAAAGTTAAATTAATAGTGCTCTAACACTTTTTTCTTTTGTTCTACAATTAAAATAAAAATATACAATTCAATTACAATACTATTTAACTAAAATATATTTCTACTGATTTTTTTATGTTTAATAAACTTAGAAAATTTTCCATATACTTTATCATGTGGAGACCTTGGCCTCGACTGTGGAGTCTCCCTATAGTAAAGTATAGGGAAGAGTAAAAAGAAAGCTTAAAAAGGCTTTATTTTTGGTTATTTATTAAAAATTAAATTACAATTATTTATATATTTTAACTATGTTAATGAATTTAATCTAATTTCATTTAACATTATTTACTAAGGGGTCTATTTTAAATCCCTGTCTCCATGATATATTCTAAGAGATGGTGTTGCTGGACTTACTCCAGCTCTGAACAATAGTAACTATAGAAGTGCAGTTTATGACTAGGAGTCGGCTTACTCTTTTGTTAACGGTGCATTTTAGCTTCCTATATTCCTTCCTATTCTTCCCTTAACCCCTCCCTTGTGATCCCTTAACCCCTCTTAACTCCTCCCTAAAATCATCCCCTTTGCCATAAATATTCTTCATTTTCCAGCCACTTTTCCTGTGTCCCTCCCACATTTACTACTAAAATGGATAACCTATATGTGAAGAGCCTCTATGGTCGGGGAGTAGATTTCGGCACAGAAAGCGATAGGGCAGGTGGGGGCGTTGGACTCCACACGTAGTTTGTGAATAGTATTTTGTAGTATGCTTACAGTACTATAATAGTCAAGGCCACTGGATTTATGTGATGTGACTGCCACTGTGTTTTCCACATAATTATGGATTTGCCAGAATTTCCACATAATCCATCATCTGCTGCATATTCTACAGCTTTTCACCCAAAAATTGTTTGTAGCGCTAAGGCATCAAAAGTTGCTAAAAACGCGGCTACATGTGTTGCAGCAAAGTGGAAGGTTCTTCACAAATGCTGACTGCTCACCTTTCTGGTGTTTATTGCTGTATTTGTTCGTTTAACTGGTATTAATGGAGCAGAAGCTTTGCCCAGACAGCATTAGAATGTGAAAAAATAGCAAAATAATAAAGTAATACTATTGTAAAATGTGTTGCACTATACTGCATAATTTGCCTTTTCTTGCTGCATACTTTAGTCAACCTGCCCCATAATTTGGTCCTCCCCTGCCGCATAATTCCAGTGGACCCAGATTATATTAAAACAAAATGTACTGTAAAGTGCAGTTTGTGAATAGGCCCCTATGACTGTAAAAATGCTTCAAGTATTCCATGTCATCGATGCAATCCCTGTTAACATTGCACGTGTTTTACTTCATCTTGCATTCTCTAAGTGAATTAACTTTTTTCAAGCTGCTATGTTTCTGTTGTTTTTTCATGCAATCTACAACTATTGTATAGTGCATACTTTGAACTGAGTTGCCTCCACATATTAAGGTGAATTAAAGTTGTGGGTGGTTGTTTATGACGGCACACGATTGAGAGCTCTGATGTTGAGGCAAAGACTGTGGGCCTTAATTACAACAAAGTAACACAGTGTGGTGCCGCAAGCCATTTGGCTGCGCCGCGCTGAGTTACTTTGGAAGCAAAGGGATGCGTCATATCTACAATGATATAAACAAATCCCTTTGCTCTCCCCTGCTCTGGAGCACAATGGGCTGCCATGGGCAGACACAGGCAGCCTTGCACCATAGTACAAGAGTGGCTGTGTTGCGGGGGTGATTGTTTTTGTGCAGGAAGGGACACGCATAGTAAGAGGAAAAAACGAGGACGAATGAAAACATTTCTTCTCGTTGCGCCTTCCTACACCTACCCTGGGAGGCGTAGCATTCTGACGCATTTCCAAGTTTACAATTTCTCGTAAATCTGGAAATGCGGCAGAAGCCATGGGTGTTGTGTGAGAACACCCACAGCAACACCCCTGAAACACCCCTTTCACGCAAAGTGCTGCGTGTAAAGGGGCCATATTTACAAGGACACGAAAAGCCACGCAGGGTGGCTTTACGTGTCCTTGTAAATATGGTGAAGCAAGATGCGCCGCCGTGCATCACAAAAAGTGATGTACCGGCGGCACCAGGGGCTTGTAAGTAAGCCCCTGTATATGTTTCTCATAACGACTGTCACTGAGTTATAAAAGTATGCATACTGCATGCACATCCTATCTTTGGCAGTTACAGAGCATACAGAGCAATGGTTTCATATGTGACAATTGTGTGAAAGTGTGAAACATGCAGATGTAAGGCGTCAGAAAGCTTTTGGAAGACAAAGGGCATAAGTGTGTAACAGAATGGGAGGCTGCAGGAAAAGTGGTGTGAAGTGTCGAACAAGAGTGTCTGAAACACTCCAAAGGCCACAACCACTCCTGTAGATCTTAATAATGTGTAATTCACAAATCTCAGATTTTCAGAATTGAAACATTTTCAATTCTAAGTATTCACAATAAAATCATTGTTGTTATTAATTTATCTATTACAGCTAGCAAGCATTATCAAAGCCAAAAGCTCTGACTTGCTTTACGCATGTGTACTTTGTTTTGTGGTATGTCTGGAATGAATGCAATAATTAATAAAACCTCACAGAGGCACCCAGGTACTGGCCCGGTAAGTGCTGTGTGAAGCACAGGATTTCAGTTCACAGGTTCTAAGCCACGAACTTAATTACATAGGACACACCTCTTGTAAAGGATTCCTAGTTTCACTTTGACCACACCCCTGTTGATACCTCCACCTTTTTCATCCCATTTAAAGCACTGCTTGAAGTCACACTACTACTAGTACTACTACTACCACCACCAAGACTAATAATAATAATAATAAAAGTAATAATAAAAATAATGATGATAAAGATAATAATGATGAGATGATGATGATGATAATGATAATAATAATACTACTAATAATAGTAATAATTATAACAATAAAAAATAACAATATTAATAACTAATATTTCAGTATAAATTAGAGGTTTTTTTGAGTTTTCCTGCAACATTGCAATGCCACATGTTATCCTTGTATGATTCAAGATAGTGTAAAAGGCCAAATTCCACCTGTAGGGATACTCTCTCTAGGTCACCTGCATCAGGTAAGTTATTCAACATTCTAAGTAGAAAACAAATGAACCCACTGCTGTCTGTTACCAGTGGCTCCAGACATTGTGCTCACACCTGCTGGACACCCCTTGAACTGAAGTGCTTCCATCTTGGATCACCGCAACCTTGCTGATAAAGATGCATAACTATGCTTCTATTGATTCACTGTACAATGGTAGCTATCACCTACCATGTTACAAGCAACCCCTGGACACTAGCTGTCCTGGGGCACTTTGGTGTACAGCCTTTCTGTCTCAAAACTCATTTGCACCCCCTTTATGGAGCCGCAGAATATTGAGGCCAATGCTAAAAAGAATCCTATTCAGGCAAACTTAAACATCTGCAGGACTATTGGAGGACACCTCTAAAGTTCACAAACGACGTCCAAATTCTACATCTAGGCCACTCGGTCAACCAACACTCTTACAGCTATGTACAACAAACTCAGTAGCTGCGTATTCGACCATGTAGAGATTGGTTTGGGCCTCCCAGGGATATGATGTGCGGTACAAATGCTCTAATTCAGCACTATACAATGTTCTAGCTAAGTGTCCATCAACTTGCCCAAAATATAGGGCTGAGTAACAAAACCGTGTTTTAAAAAAGATCTAAATCCATTTCCACTAGTTTCCTTCGAATTTTGGAGTAGATGACTGGCTTTTTGGGGATTCACAAACCTCACCAGGCAGAGTCTTAGAAATCTACTGATGGGCTTCGCTAGGAGATTGCCTTAAGAGGATAATGCGCATTAGTGAGTTAGGCATAAAGGTGCATTTGCAGATTTAACTTGTTTTTTTCTTTTGCCACAAATAGTTTATCTTGCATTGAAACCCGCTCCACCATCCCCTCAAGAAATTTGGTGATGTTCCCTACCCAGTCTCAACCTGGACATGCAGGTGGAAACACCTATATGAGTTTTTTCCAGGAGTACAACAGTGATGCTAAATATTTATAAATATATACACATGCAAAGGTTTGTTGGTGTTTGTTACTTTTTGCATGGACCTCGAATTACGCTCCTTTTTTCTCATCCCTAACTTTAAACTTACAGTGGTTATTAATACACCAGCATTGCCAGGAAAATTGAAATTCGGATATGCAAATGCCTTTTGCTATGCACCGAATTTTCAGGTAGGTGTGCACAAATATTTGTGAATCTGTTCCACTAAACTTTGTAGCAATCACTGCAACCTCTGCAAAGTATACACGTTAGAAACAGGGGTGCGCAAAACTGCGAAGATGAGCGCCTCGCAACTTCACATCGTTTTGCAAACATTGCCAGCTGTATAAACTAAGAAGCTGGTTAAATTCAAACACCCAAAACTTTTTTTTTTTTTTTTTTTTAAAGGGTCCCTGTTTGGAAAACAGCTTCTTAGACCCACACGCATGACCCTGTAGCTCATACCCAAACAGTATTTTTTTTGTACCACCAGAAGCCCATCCCTTTGCACCGCTGTAAAAAGTGTTAAAAACATTTGCAGTTATTTTTCTGCTTGTGTATTATAGAATGGAGCAAACAGATATTTGTAGGAGGGCTTATATGATACAAACACACTTCATGTTATGTTTACTGAGTCGACTTAAAAAGTAATATGTTTTATCCGCCTTTTAAATATCCACAAAAGGACCGCGTTAGAGTGAAAATTAGTTTGGGACATTGTTTTATTAAAAAAGTAGCAAAAATGTATATGTTTAGCAGTGGTTCCACAATCCATTTTCACATGTTTTGCCCTTGTGCAAAACAATTTCTGTTCCATGGACTGGAACACAAAGTGTTTGCTGTACTCCAAAACACATTGGCAGCAAAAAACTAACAATAACAAAAAAAAACGAAGAAAAAAAACCCTGCAAAGACTTTTGCCCTTATAACGTTTCTGTAATAAGGGCCATTAGTGGTAAAAGTCCTTTGGTGGCATTAAAATTCAGTGACTCGAGATCGACCCTTTAAGTGAACCAAGTAAAGGCTCTTTTCTTTCAAGCCTTTCCAGATCCTGCCTTCAAGAACCTCTGACGATTTAGGCAAATCACACAGCAGGCTCCCTTCCCCCACAGGCACACTCTAATCTAACCGGTTATAATTAGATACGAGACACGTGTCCTGCTCTCAATTTTAGGGTAATATTTGGGGATGTAATTTTGACTTTAAGACCTCTAATGTATACAGTAAACAAATCTGACCTGGTAAGCGTGCAGCAGGGCTGAAAATTATTCTACTGCCTGGATCTGCGTATGTTTATATTTTCAATCCTTTTACCCTATCAGTTCTGCACTTTAATAACAATAGTGTGCATACAGCGTGCGAGTCGCCCCCCCCTCCCCCTCCTTTAGCTACACCTACATCCTTATTCTCCTCACCACCCCTTAGGCACCATAGAAAAAACATGAGGCAGTTGGTTGGTCATCACTGCGTAGTCCTTTATTATATCTTAAAGCAGAGTAATCTTTTATTGTTCATTGTCTGAGACATGACCATTTTTCAGAGCATAGGTAAACCAAACAACACACTTGTTAACCAAAAGAGGTAGGTTATTTCCATTCCAAGGAATACACTTTTAAAACGGTATTATTTACATTCCAGTCATGGCCTTAGCCATCCGGATATCAAGACACGCACTTCGGTCATGAATCTTGCTGTGCTTGTTGTGCCAGCAGGCCCCAACTTGCACTGTTTTATCAGTAGTAACTTTCAATCCTAGTCCTCCTACCCAGAGAGAGGCACTACCACCAGGGCACTGCTTACGCCTTGGCCCCACCGGGGTTCCTGAACACCGGATACCCCCTCCAAAGTTTCTTAACATACACACAGGCATCTCGGGTAGGGCAGGAGAGTCCAGGACCACCAGCAGGTCAGTCCCCCCTCCCGCCAGCCCGGAGCCCCCACTGAATGCTCGCCCTGTTCCAGGGTCAGCCAGTCCATACCAAAAAAGGAGTCCACACTATTTTTCTTGCCCAGGACCCTGCCACAGGGCGAGAAGCTTACTAGTGCTCTCGCCCTCCCCCACCTATCGCTGGCTCGATGAACAATTCGAGCCCTTTGTTAGACAAATGCATTCCATCTGGTAGATATAGCTCTGAATTGGATGTCTGTATCAAACTGTGCCTGATCGTCCGCAGGGGTGATCTAGTCAATAACTTAGCGAATGCCTGGTTCAATTTCTTCACCGATCTGTTCACCGCTAGTGTGGGCGCACCATTGGCCCAAAACTGACGAGGAATTACCTCTAACCAAAATATAACCGTGCCCGGCAAGAGGTTACTCACCTGTGAAAGCATAGAGAATAAGGCTTCTTTAACCCCCCTCCGGGCAGCAGGGATCATATCGTTACCTCCCGAATGAATAACCAGCCTATCCGGGATGGGCATGTCGCCTAAGTCCAAGGCCTTCCTCAAGTGGTTGAACAGTTCGCTTAACCATTGCCCTCCAACCCCTAACCAGTGGTGTTCGACTCCCATTGCCATCTGCGACTTCTCTAACTCTGTACCACAAAAAAACGGTCCTGCTCTGCGCACAAAAGAATGGCCACACCAGCATACCTGCATCCGTGGCCGCCCGACAACTGTATGAAATTAAAACAGAAAAAGAAACCAAATAAGGAGGGGGGGGATTCACAACAGAATTCACAACACTATTGCGCCATAGGGGTAGAGCTAAGCTCCCGGACACCCCCCCTTTTTAAGCTAAATTGAGTCTCACATAGCGCTCAAAACAAGATGACTTCCATCTGCCTACCCTTTTTATTGCTTCAAATGACAAGCCCATTGAGGCTGCCGTTTTGGCAGCCCCAATGCGAAAAGAATGGGACGTGAAGGGCGAGGTCTCCTCCCCCAACAACGACAAGGCACGCTTACATAAGCGTGTGAACTGAAATCTAGTCAGCGGGGAACCTGCTGCATGCAATAATAGCCTGGGATCCCCTCCTCCTGGACGTATCTGGAGAAATGCTTGTATCAAAGTCACCGGACAATACGTGACCCCTGGAGCCGCCCGCAGGTGTACCCATGCTCCCCTCCCCAAAGGGTCCGTCTTTGACCTCCTTACCCTGATCTGTAGCATGTCCATTGAAATCACAGCATCCTCTAGGTTAATCCCACCCTCTCTATCTGTCCTCGAAGCGGGTATAAGTTCTGAAATTCTGAATGCCCCAAAGAAGGCCAAAGAATACGCTATGCTTAAAAGGTGTGTCTCCTAAATGGATGTGCAAACCTGAGGTAATACCTCCAAGATACGTGATAATCTACCGGCATCAATGGGTCTCCTCCCGTCCTTTAAACCCAGGGACAAGCGTTCCCAACCTTTTAAGGCCCGTCGGACCCTAGGATCCTTGGTGGGATCCGCAACCCCTTCCAACACTGCAAAGAAGGCAATTGCCGCCAGCTGTCTCCTAGCCATAGACAATGATTTCCCGTTCTCCTTCTGTTTAAACAAAAATAAGAGCACCCCCTGTGGTGTGAATTCCTCAACCCCCCCGGGATCCCTGAAGGAAGCCGTATATGCTTGCCATGCACTCTCATACATACTCTTAGTCTTGGGGGTCAGGGAGGCAGCTATCAGATCGGGCGCAATAGGGCACCAAGCTTCCACAACTCCTCCGGGAAAACCACCATTTGACTGTCTGCTTGCGGCCATAGTGCTCTGAATTCTGTTAACCTAGAATGAGACAGGGCATCAGCAACTGTATTGTCTACCCCCGGCACATGCTTAGCAATGAAGTACACATTATGCTTCAGGCAGCAACGAACGAGCTCCTTGAGTAAGCGAAGTACCAAGGGGCATTTGGCCCTCTAGTTATTTATTGCCATCACCGCGGACATACTGTCAGACCAGAACACAATGCGTTTGTTAGCTAGGAAGATGCCCCAAAGGTGTTGTGCCACAATGATAGGAAACAGCTCTAGGAATGTCACATTGCGCATTACCCCTGACTGCACCCACTCTACTGGCCAATGCTTTATGCACCACTTTGTCCCCAATATTGCACCGAACCCCACGCTGGCTGCTGCGTCGGTGTAGAGCGCCACTTCCGCGCTAGATTGCGCTGGTTGCTGCCAGAGCAGGGAGCCATTGAACCCAGTCAGGAACCCCGTCCAAGTGTGCAAATCATCTTTCACTTCAGATGACAGCCTGATGCGGTGATGTTTTTTCTGTAGTCCGGACATTGACCTGGCAATGTTCCTGGAGAACGCCCTGCCCATAGGTATCACCCTGTGAGCGAAATTTAGTTGCCCTACCAGAGCCTGTAACTGATGCAAGGTAACCTTACGGGTAGCTAGACACTCATCTATGGAAGCCCTGAACGCCAACACTTTTTCTTTTGGCAGCCTGCAACCCCCGCTATGGTATCTATTTCTATGCCCAGAAAAATCATGCAAGTCGCTGGACCCTCCGTTTTATCAGCCACCAGGGGGACCCCCAATGCCCTTGCCAACTGTTGGAAGCCCAGCAGGGCCTTCCCACAAGCCGGTGAACCTGGGGGACCCAAAAACAGAAAGTCATCCAAATAGTGCACCACGTCTTGTGAGGACACCAGGTCCTTTACCGCCCATTCCAAGAAACGACTGAATGACTCAAACACAGAACAGGCAATAGAGCAACCCATTGGCATACATAGGTCCACAAAGAAATTCCCTTCAAAAGTAAAACCCAACAATCGAGTGTCCTCTGGATGTACCAGCAAAAGGCGAAAGGCGGCTTCTATGTCGGATTTCACCATCAGGGCGCCCTTACCTAATCTCTGCAGCTTGTGAATTGCTGTGCCAAATGTAGCGTAACGCACTGTGCAAAGTTCTGGTGACAATCTGTCATTGACTGAGGAACCAGGTGGGCATGACAGGTTGTGAATAAGTCGGTATTTCCCTGTCTCCTTCTTAGGGACCAGCCCCAAAGGGGAACACACCAGGTCCTGCCGAGGGGCTCTTTGGAATGGCCCTGCCACTCTCCCTAACTTTACTTCTTTCATGATTTTTTCTTTAGCAACATCTGGGTTGCGTAGAACGGACAACTGGTTGCGCGGGGGTACTGTGGAAGGAGGAGCGCTAGACAGAATACGGAAACCATATTTGAAACCATGATATAATAGCTGCGCCTCTTGCCTGGAATCATTCCTACTGAGGAGAAGGGCCAAAACGTGCAAACGAATGGGGGTGGGTAGTTCCTTATGACAACTGGGGATTGCGACCCCTGGGCGGATGCTGATCTTTTGGCTTTCCCAATTTCTTGAAGCACTTGCTCTCAGGGTGACCCTGTGTTCCACAGAAGGAACAAAGGTGTTTAAATTTGCAGGCGGTCCTTCTACTACATTAATTTTTGTTATACTGCCAGCAAGCCTGTTTCTTGTCTCCTGCCCCTTTGTCGTTCCGAAAGGGATGTGGGGCTCTGGGAACTGGCGGTGCCAAGTAAAATTCTGCATGTCATATGTTAATTTCCCGCTGATCCCATGCCATCTCTGGTCTCACCGCCTTCATCTGTCTAAATTTGTTGTCATGTTGAAGCCAAGCCGAGCCCTGAAATTCTGAAGCTGTCCCATGGATCATTGACATATAGCTAAACAGTTGCGCAGCCACCGCTGGGAACCTCTCCACCATAATAGCTGCGTAAATAGAGAACCCAGTAACCCAGTTCTTAATGGACCAGTCCAGCCATACTTTCTTTTGTTTAAACTCACCCTCTTTGCCTGCCCTGCTCTTCCCTGGTACCACTCCTGCATTAATGAGATCAAAAACATCAATATATTCGCCTTTGAAAATCTTTTCCTTAGTTTCTGCCGGCACGTGCCATGTAATACCTGCTGACGGGGCTAAAGCGGGCGCAGCGGAACCATAGAGCATTGGGCTGACAGAGGGAGGGGTCTGTACCGTCACTATTGCTGTTGGGGTCGGCAGAGGCTGCTGTATTGACCCTGTGGTAACCAGATTACCATGATGGGCCTGCGATGCGGAGGCGACTACTAGTGGAGACTGTGCCACCCCACCCGATTGTACCCACACCTGTGCCACCCTACTGCCCTGCTGTGCTACTAGTGGTGCCTGTGCCATGGACGGTGCTCCCGCGGTCATGCCACCCTGCGCTGGCGTAACTCCTTGAACACTCGCTGCCTGCACCATAGGAGCTGTGCTGATTTGAGCGGAGTCCCCTACATGGGGTGACCCTCCATTCGCCTGGCCCCCCATACTGCTGCCATCTCCCTGCCCCTCTACACTGGGGGCTGGGTTCGTGACTACTGCCTCCGAGGGCCTATCCCCATCTGCCGCCTCACCTGCCATGATCGCCTGCGCTTTTGTGCCCCGCTTAACCGGTTCCTGTAGGGCATCATTGTACAGAGCAAGGACTTTCCGTGGCCGTTTGGGCACTGGGGCAACCTGCTGGGACCTCTCTCCCGACCCCTGCGTCAGCGTCTGAAGGGCCCACTCGATGCCGTGCGTCTTCGCGACGTTCCATAGCTCACTGAGCAACCGGAATTCCTCTGGAGTGGCTGGAGCATCCTTGCCACTTCGGGCGCGCTTTGGCGGCATCCTGCGACTTAACGCGCACTAGGTAAACGAAAAGAGAATTCGTTTTTTGGATGCCTCAACATTTAAATCAACACAACACGCCCCTGTCCATGGCTAGGGACCATAAACTGACCAGAAGTCGTGTATCGTGACACCGCTGCCAGCGCTCAATGAAAATTAACCCGGGGCACCGGGAATACTTACTACCCTAATTCCCCAGATCTCGCTTCATGCCGCAAAATCACTGCGATCTCCACAATGACCGGGGCACCCAGGCTACTTACCAACCGAGTGCCGGATTAACATGCTATTAAAAACCCTGACTGAATCCCCGATCATGCATACGTTAAAACATCCCCCATGCACAAACGAAAGCATGCAACACGCGGCGTGCCGCCAAGACCCTGGGCACCGGGGATACTTACTACCCTAATGCCCTGGGTTAGTCCTGGACAATTCATGCGATGACGCAAGCACTCGTTACCTTACGGGCGATCCCAAACATTGTGCAGAAAAACTATGATAAACCCAGAAACCAGAAATACTGCACGTCCCTACCAAGACTCGTACCTCTCACGACGACGCTTTACCCAAGCATCTGAGCGAACATTTTTACAACATTATGTAAATGCCAAACAACCCTAGCTATGGCACTGTATCCCAAAATCCCTGTTTTAGAACACCTCGAACATATTTTTAAAATAATTCTCAACCACCCGACTACGCTGAGAGGCCATCTCCCTTCCTCCGTGTGCAGCGAACCAGCCTACTAACCTGCATCCTGTTCGACTGATAGCGCTTCGAAAACCACCTGCTGGGAAACCTCTCGAGCACTGTCGCACCATGTGAGCGAACTGGGACACCGATGGGTAACTTGTTGCTGGTCTGCCACCTCCGGAGCTGCTGGAAAGGACAAAGAGGGTTTCCCTGTCTCTCCCGCCGCTTTTATCCTTGCCGGGGAGAGGAAGGTGACCCTGCGCCCTTTGATGACGTTGCACGGGGTCCGCCCACAACACCTTTCACTTCATTCCGGCCCCCAACCTGCCTCACCTACAGGAAGGACAGAACCACTACCTGCTCTCACCCGAGATGCCACTAAGGGTGCCACGCCCTAGGTGTGGGTGGTGCAGATCAGTTCTGTGAGTCTTCCTTTAGGTAGACATCCAACGTAGTAATTATACAGTGACCAGTGAACAAAAATATATTTATGTACTGCTATGAAGACAAATAAATGTACCGTGGTAGGAAAAGTCCCTCTGTGGTACAGCATTGGAACTCAGGCCTGTGAGCAGCAGAGTTTGTGCTCAAATGATAGACTGGTAGTGCGCTGCTGAGCCGCATGGGGCGCTCGCTGTAGTTGCTGTGTCTGCTCTGCGAAATGAGAGCAAATACAGTAAGCAGCACATGATGGCTCTTTGAAAGGCCATAGTCTCAACACATGGCTTCATCTCGTTTTGGTGCAATGATTTCTTGCCACAGACATGGCTGGAAAATTAGAATAGTTGTTGCTTCACACCAGGTCACAAAACTGTTTCATTTGACTTCGTTTTTCAAGGTGAATAGTTCTTTGACAGCTTGGTATATCACTACAACAAGTGAACAAGTTATGCTCTTTAAATCAGGTATACGGATTAAAGTGTGCACTTTTATTTAGTGATATGTTCGAGCAGGGCCGACCTTTGCTCATGTAGCGTCTGAGACAAAAAGCAAATTTGTGCCCCTAAGCCAGATTGCATGGGGGTGGGGGGGTTAGAGGGAGAAAGAATAAGACGAGGAGAAATGGAAACAGGGGGGAAATATAGCCCAAAAGGAAGGGAACAAAATGATTTATAGAGAGGCAGAAGATAATAAACAGACAATGGTGGTCTGAATTAAAAAAATATATATATTAAAAGCAATTGGTGGGAAGCTTAGAGCTCACGTCCAAAGCAAGGTACTCTGGACCTTGGCCCAACTTGCCCATGCCTAAAGCCGGCCTTATGTGTGAGTTTGCTATCAGAATTCTACACATAGGCCCTCGTTATGAGGGATAAGTCTAATTAGAATTCTGCCGCCCACACTTACAAGTGTGTCTAGGCCCAGATTTATCGGATCCGCTAACTCTGGACCTGATCAATCCAAACTGGAGACACTGGACCTCCCTTCACTGCTGCAGGGGCTTCAGGCAGCAACACAGGGCTCCCTGGGCAGGCTGAAGACTATCCTAAAACCCTGGGGAAACAGTACCCCCAGCCCCCACTAGCCGCTGCACTAAAAATGTCAGTAGTTTTTTCTGGAATTTGGAAAAATGCACTCAGAGAATTGGGTATTTTTAGGCCTCTGCAGTTATTCCCCATTCCAGGAAGAAAACTTGTGATTACTGGATATTGGTGTCAGAATACCAGCTGGATTCAGAGTTTCCAATCCGCTGCTATTCCGACACAAAACTCAGCCAATATCGTAATGAGGGCCATAGTGGTAGGATTCATCTCATAAGCGGAATGATACAATGAGAAAGTCTAAATTGCTACATACAGTCACTAGTGCTGTCAAGGATTCACTGGCTAAAATAGATTTTTATCCATACATTGCACTTACAAAGGTAACATAATAAGAGTATAAAATATTAACAGGGAAAGATTCACACCATAAACAGATGCTCTTGATTTTCTGTTCAAATACTTGTGAGCAGCGTCCTAACTCACTGCCATCTAAGAAGTTCCTGGAATATTGAACCAATCCTAGCCAATTTGCAGGTTTCTGCCTTTCCTCCAGCCATCCCTACTTTTCACACACAAAGAAAGTGGGAGCACCCACTTAACCATTCTGCTAGATATTGCCATAATGTCACTGCCTCCGTGTTTTCAGTTCCCTTAGTTTGTAAGGCAGGGCCCAACACATTTCCCCCCTTACATCTCGATTGCAGGCTACGTGTAGAGAAATCTAAGCCATTAATGCTGTCTACAGGCAACCTGCTGAGCCTAAAAATGTTTACTCTTGTTGCAATACCTTCATGTAGATAATTAGACCTAGTAGGCTACATGAAAGAGAAGCCAAAACCCTCATGTGAGTTATGACTGAGCTCCTAGACGAGGCAAATAAAAGAAAATAACCAGCTTTCATTAAGCATAACTTTGGGTCACCGATGGGACTTGTCCTGTAAACCAAGGCATTCATCAGAGAACATTTCTGAAGGTCTTGTGGGTAAATCCACACAACAATACTGTTAAAGAACTTAAGTATCTATGACAAATTGAAGTAAAATGTTAAAATGTTTATTTAAAAAGTAAATGATGCAAAATTGAAAATATCTCCATTGGAAAACCAATGGGAAAAACTGTTGCATTAAAAATCAATTCAAAATAGAAAACTAAGGACAATGTTTCGAGGAAACTATCAGGAGATGAGTGGGACATAGGCATCTGCTTGTATCTGACATGCCTTTGGATGGGGGTTGTCCAATCCAAGCATTCTATCTTTGAACTTCCAAAACATTATGAAGCAAATAATTGCCCAGTTGGACCAGCCAGGAAACAATTCCTGAATTAGGGTCTAGGAATTCACATATATGTTAAGGTAATCCTCTGTGAAATCTAGACTGCTGGTATCAAAAACTCCTACTAAGTCAAAATATGAAACATTCCCAAACATGAGTGCACACATGTGGCCAGCAGTTGTTCATTCATTCATATCTTTATTCGATCTATGTACAAACAGATCATAAAAGCACAATTTCATTAAATAGATCACAATAAAACAAGTTACATAAAAGCCACAGGGCGTTTAAAAAAATTTATTAAACTTTTAAATACCTTGTTAAAACCGAAATCGGCTGTACAATTTGATCCCTGAATGTTAAAATTCATAACAGCAAGACCCTCGCCCTTCTATTCCTCCAACAAGCCCACAAAAAGGATGCTACCACAAAGCAAACATGGGGAGTCGAGAGAGCTTTTAAGAAATGCAGTGCCACTCTACATTGCGTAAAATTTTGGGGCCTTAAAATTGGGAGGAGAAACCTTTTTCTTTCAGTGTGGTAAAACTTGCAAAACAGGGCCAGATGTAGATCGGACTGGGGTGAGCAGTTATCACAGGGGCAGGGACCCAAGTCTGCATGCTTGAACCTCTTCTCTGGAAGCCCGAACATCAAAGGGATTAGATTCAGGCGAAAGCGCAACAGAATAAATCTGTGTTGTGCTACAGTCACTGAGGAAAGGTAACTATAACCTTCCCCCGTTCTTGGCGGAATTTGATTATAGACTGCAAGCGCCTGTAAATGCCTGTTCTTTTCCCTACGATCATAATTAGCCCTCTGTAAGTAAAGGGAAATAATTTTCCGTTTAGAAACCTTACTACAGGATGTGGGATCCCTGAAGAGTTCTCCCTGCCCAATTGCGTCTAATTCCGCCTCCACATACCTGAGCCAACCGATCCTGCTGTGTCCCTCGAGCCCCAAACAATCACCAATTATACGTTGGGTTAAGTTAACTGTAGTCCTTCGCCAAATCGAGAGCCACAGCAGGATGGGCGCCTTTCTGATAGAGTCGAGCAAGTATGGAAGTCCCAATTCCAAATGTAGGATATAATTAGATGTAGAGGATGGTAACGAGACCCTTGACTTAAAAAAGGTGTCTTCCACTTTCTGCAGTTGATCGCTCTGGGCCATTCCCCAAACTCCGGCCCCATAGGTTGCCGCCGCCTTGATTTTGGCTTGGTAAATGGTTTTAATTGTGTCCAAAGGGCTGGCGCCTAATTTTTGGCAAACCCCTTTATGGCTTGGAGACCTCTTTCCATACCCAGGGCTCTTGCTGCCACCAGTTTATTCCAAGATTGCTTGTTATCAAACAAGATCCCCAGGTATGGAAAGGAGTTAACTACCTCGATTTTATTTGAGGCTAGATGGAAGTATGGCGCTTTTGCGCCTCGGGGAGCTCCCGCTATAATGATGAACGATTTAGAATCGTTCACTCTGAGGTCTAATGAAGCCATAAATGAAGCATATGAAGATATAAGGCTTTGGAGGGCTACCCCAGTCCTAGCAATTAAAACCGCATCATCAGCGTACGCCAATATTGGGAGTGAGATGTTATCAAATTTTGGCACATCTAGGGAAAGTTAGATATCAAAATGAGAATGGATCACTTGACCTGAGTAACCAGGGTTTTATGAAATTCGTGCAGTGTACCGATAAAAAACCCTCATTCACGTACAAAATTCGGAAAAGCGGTATATCTTGATTATCTGCCCTGCTCTTAAAAACGTGACAGCATCATCATAGGGTTAGTTTTTGTATGCTTCCTCCATCCGGAGGAAAACCACTGGTTATTGCAATTAAGAGCAGGGCGGATAATCAAGATATACCGCTTTTCCGACTTTTGTACGTCCCTGCCTCACTCCCTTCTCGATCTTGAATGGCCGCGTACATTCCCCATCTCTGCCATAGCGCACCGAAGCGGTGGCATTGGCGTACAGCTGGCGGATAAAACGAATGATCGGGGGATCAATTCCCATACCCTCCATCATCAACCACAGTTTGGAATGGGACACACAATCGAAGGCCACTGACAAATCCATGAAGGCCATAGATAACCTCCCGCCTTTGGCTTCGTGTACTTATCTATGCAAAGCGAGAGGTTCAAACATTGATCCACTGTACCCTTACCTTTCTGAAAACCGAATTGCGCCTGCATTAAGATATTACATTCTTGAGCCCACTCTTCCAACCTGGCTAACAACAGCCGCCCCATAAGTTTGGCTGTTGTGTCCAGGAGGGAGATGGGCCTATAGTTCTTAGGACAGCCCCTGTCTCCCTTTTTAAATATTGGAACTATTACACTGTGGTTCCAAGATGCTGGGGGACCCTCTACCGCTATACTATTGAAAACATTTGTTATTAGCCGGACCCATAGGTCAGAATTGGCCTGGAAAAGGTCAGTTGGGACCCCATCTGGGCCCGGGGCTTTCCCTTTAACGCAGGCTTCCAAACCTTTTCTCACTTCATGCAGTGAGAAGGTCAGGATTCGTTGGATAGGGGGCAATTGGTCAGATTGAAGAAGGTTTTGCGAAGATTCTAAGGCAAAAATGCTTTCAAAATGGCTTATCCATGCAGCTTCCTCTACATGGGTATCCAAAGATGGGTCACTTGAGTCTTTAAAATATGGGGCATTTATGATCTTCCAAAACTCCCTGCTGTTGCGTGCGCTTGCAGCTTGTTCCAAGTCATCCCAGGCCTTCTCCCTTAATTCCTTCACACGTATGCTTCTTGCCTGCTTGTAATCTTTGCGAAGTGATCTTATCAGTGCCGGGACTCTAGGTTGCATTTTTAAGGCACTGTCAAGAGCTCTCTTGGCTAATGAACATGAAGAATCAAACCAACGGCCAGGCAATATACCATTTACTGGTTTATGTCGGGTAAGTGCGGCTTTTAGTTTTATTAGGAGGGTTTTAAACTGGGCGACTAGGAGGGAGGGAGAAACGTCCTCAACCAGACACTGTAGAATGTCCACCCTCACTTGAGTTAGTATCGCTGAGACTAGATTCTTTTTCTCCACCTGTGCCCACTTCATTTGATAACCATTGTTTCTAGATAATATAATGTTATTGACTAACGGTTGGTGTCTCTTCACTTTTTGAGGGATGCTTAGAGTAATTAATAATATTGCATGGTCACTATGACAGGTAAATGTGGTACTAGGATGATCAATTCTATCCTGTCATTCAGAAGAAACTAGAATGAAATCAATCGTAGACTCTGAGTTATTTCTCCTGAATGTTGGCTCTATTTGGCCTGTCTTACCACTATTAATTATAGTCAAGTGCCTTGTATATAATAGACTATTGAGCGAGTCCCCATATTCACTATGAGTAAAATGTGTAAGAGGGTTGCCTTGCCGATCATCCATCCCACACACACTAACCTCACTGTGCTTGCATAAATGGGTATTAAAATCACCCAACCATATTAAGGTAGGGGGGCCCTTCTGTGTTCCAAAATTAATTAATCGAAGTTCGTTATTTAAATCTTCAACCACTCGTTTCATGTTACCCCCAAAATAATTATTATAAAAGTTAATCAATATCCAATGGCCCTCATTTATCAGCTCCAATTGAAGAATTTGAAAGTAATTATTCTGGGGGCCCACCTGTTTTACATGTACCGGTAGTGTATTTGACACTAAGGTTAGTAAACCACCCTTAGCTCTACCAGATGCCGAAGGTACAGCTGGTGTATGTATGGTCCGGAACCCTGCAAAGAAAACTGGGTCTTTAGCCCAAGTTTCTTGAAAGCATATGATGTCCATCTTTTGCCAATAATTGAGCCACTCAACGTTTCCCGCTTTTGAGGCAATTCCTGCCACATTCCATGTGACTAAGCCTATAATGTTCCTATTCCCAATTTCCTGGGAAGAGACAGATAAAGGTAGACTGTTGATTCCCTTGATCAAAACCGCCACATTAGGTCATTTTTCTGGAGCTTAAAATTCCCCTTAAGGATAAAGTAGTAGGAAAAACACAGCAAGGTACCACTGGTAAACACTTCGTGTGGATTTCACAAAGTTCTGAGAGGGCCAAGACATTTCCATTACCCGCAGCTCAATGGAGGCTCAAGAACGTCAATTCTGAGCACCACACAATTCATATATTAAGAATACTGGTTTCAAAATGTAAAAAATATAAAAGCAGTACTATCTAAACAAGGGACCAAATATACTAACTTTTGGTGCAGCATAGGAATCAGAGCTGCTGTGCTGCGTTGCAGTAAAGGGAGAGAGGAAACAGAGCATATCTCTAATGACATGGCTCTGTTTTTCTCTCCCCAGCACCAGCGCACGTTAGGCTGCCATTTTCTAATGTACACACCCTTGCACAATAGTGCAAAGGTGTGTTCATTCTGTCATGCATAGATTTTGTAGTGCAAGGGTACCCTTTTAATACAAAAACTATGCTTTGTCAAAATGTAATACTTTTCACACTTTTTCATTTATGCTGTCCACTGCAGCACACATGCAAAGTTGGAAAAGTGTGGAGGCTTTGAGACTTGTTCTGCTGTCACACCTGCCTCGAAGAGGCATAATTCTTTGGCGTAAATTCCTGTCTACAAATGTTAGTAGATAGGAATTGCATGGGAATGCTGATGTACCATCCATGGGTGCCCTCGTGATTCAAGGTAGTGCCAAGTACTTTGCGTTACTTTAGGCAACTTTCCAACAAAAGTCATGATTTGAATTGATAAGTAAATGCTAACAGAACACTTTGCATCATATTTGCGTCACTTCTGTGATGCAAACCCAGCACAAAGTGTTAGTACGTTTATCAGAAGGTCTTCAAAAAAACTTTAGAACATGATCCTACTGACCAGGTCTTCTTAATTAAAGGTAAACCTGTCCTGATAACATGTTAAAAATATAGAATTATAGAATAACAAGGATTTTTTACACATTTTACACATAGTGGTTCTGGGTAACATCAAATAGACAATTAGTGTGTCTCTTATGTTCTGAGCTTTGGGTTTGTCTTCATGAGAAAGGTCCAACGAGAATGTGCTATGTCGGCTGCATGAAGCATTTATGAGATATGAAGGTTAACTGAGTGGCTCTGCTCAGTTTGAGGTACTTCTGAGTTTTCCAGTTTGTGGTATATGGTTTTATGTTTTCATGGGTGAGATGAAGGAGTGCACCCTTTTGCCTCTTGTAACTTGAGAACAGTTAGCCATTTCCTGGCAGTGTGTGATGGGTAGTTCTCTTGGCATATTGTCATGTTGCCATCTAAATACCTTTGGTTCTTAATTGTGTATTAGAGGGCATTTTGTAAACTCTCATCTGTTCATTCTGTTAGTGGTATGCATGTTTTAACAGTTTGCTTTTGTGGTTGCTACTTTTTGTGTCATGTGTGTAAAGTATGAACAATATTTGCTCATCTGGGTGTGGGTAGTGAGTTGTTGTGTTAGAGGTCAACACATTTCCTTTTTTGCGGCTTGGTGATGAGTTATGTGTGTGAGTGTCAGGAATTCTATGTATCGTGTTTTCTTTTTGATCTTTGAGAATTGGGTACATTTTGGGTAAGACTTAGGCTTCACTATCACCAGGCCAAGTCATGAAACTGCCATCCACATGTCTTGACAACATCATTTGAAATAGAAATGAAAGCAGAAGGTAGGAACAGTGTTTGTAGGGCACACTGACAGTAAATAGGAAGTCTTCACCACCATATCCATATATGTTTTCATGTCTAGTTTCAAACCTTGATTTAAATAAAAGTGCCATATTATTGGTAGAGATAGTCCACCTAATCCAACAGCATTTGGCACTCTCTACGTTCCATTTTCTTTTGATGTGTTGATGCCGTTGGAAGATTTCTTCCTGTCACTTGTATGGTGTAAGTGTTGTTGGTATTGAGAAGTCTGGGTTGTTGATTTTGCTGTTAAAGACCATCATGTCATCAGCTGTGTTTTATCGGTATTGTGTTGTGTGCATGATTGTGTGAGGCATTCTGAATAATGTTGTCTGTTAGAACAGATATGGATTCTAACTTAGACGTTGTGGTTGATACTCTTGGTAATATCATGTTGTTATCATATAATTTGATGTACATAGTTTGTGTGAGGTGCTATCACTCAGGATGACTCCAGTAGTGTGCCCATCCATCTAGGTCATTGACTTAGAGCACAACCTAAGTGGGGACCAGAGTGACAAATAATGGAAAGTGCTAAGAAGAGTCCCAAAACCAGCATTCCTCTACAGGTAGGGGCCATGGAAAAAGCAGCAGGAAGAGTGCGGTAAGTAAGAAGGACAACAGAAATAACTAGGTCTGGGCACAATTCACATAATTTCCTTTGCTAGATTTATGCAAAATGCCTATAAAATGATACAGAATTCCATTTTACTTTGTGAAATGCCATCTTTAATATTTTGCACTATTTCTTAGCATGAAATGCCTCCTCACATCCCTTTTTAGCACAAGGACACATTTTAATCTAAAATAAACAGCACAAAAACGCGCATTGCACAAACAAAAGTTGCTCAGGTTGGTTCATGTTCTTCCCGTGCTCCTGCAACAGGAGCTTTTTCTGAACTCTCTGCTAATCTGTTGATGCAGCCCAGTGCTGGATACTGTTTCACACATTTAGCTTACCTATAACTTTTGCTGACTCCTGCTGCTCCTCTTATGGCCACTTAGTGTTGTGACACACTTGCCAATAAAGTAATGTAAAAAGATAGTGATAGCAAGATGTTGTATATGTATGTGGTACTTATATGTAGCAAATCTAGACTAAAGGCTGCAGAGCTCTGTGGTGGGTCAAAGGCAAAAAAAATTCAACATGACCCAGAAGGAGTTGTTGGTTTGTGCACTTTTTTTTACTGTTGTGTCATGCCTAGGTCTGGCAAAATATCAAGTATGCTGGCATAATCTTGCATAATTTCAGGCATTTCGCGCTGCGATCGCTACATGAAATGCATACAATTACTCCATTATGTCATGTTGCCTCACTGAGACTACAGGCAAAAATCCCTTTGCAGTAGCACGAGAAGAATGCACACGAAAAATTAGCGGCTGTTATTTGCGTCACATGCAATTTTTAACTTTTTTTAGTGCAAAATGCATACTTGTGCCATAAATTCCCTCGAGGGTGCATTTCATACTAATAACAAGGGCAAAAGGCCAAAGCTGGTATTTCACATAATAGCACGTAATTTTGTGTCATATTTTGCACACTTCGCACAATTTATACAAAGAAAACTAAGGACATTTTGCTCAGTCCTAGTCATACTCCTTCCTTGGCAGAGGGCTCAAGGTACAGAGAACTGAATGAGGGTCTATTCACTCAAAATGCCAGTGACACATTGATTTACAGAACTGGAAGGTGGGCAACACAAGCCAGCTAAATTCAACAATATGAGACAGGAGACATCAAAGTATTTGGTAGAGGGTTAAATAGTACTCCTCCTCCATGGGATTGAGGTTGTTGGGAGAGTGGGGGCACCATATAGTGAGTCATACATTCTGTACACTGCATGATGCAGTCCAGATCAGCCCCACTCTGCAAAGATGTGTGTAGTAGGGTGCTGATATGTGTAACAAGCCAATTCCATTAAGAAAAGCATCAGTGCCGGCTGGTAAATTGAGCAGGAGGGGAGAGCCGGTCACACACACACACATACACTCAACCATCTAGATGCACACTCACTCAAACCCATACATTTGCAAGCGTACCCACATACATCCACTGTCACAAGCACATAGATGCGCACACACCCATTCGCAGCACGCACAACAACACATACATTCATACATACACACATGCACACATGCACACACATACCAAACATCAAAAACATAACTTAACAGCTGCAGTGGTTCCTGGAAGATCGGGATGTTGCCTCCTCTCATTGGCTGACCTTGTTATGGATTAGTCATGGAGAGGAGACAGCAGTCCCTTACTCGTCACAGAGTGGGAGAAGTCAGTGAGGCTGCTGACCCCCACCCCACTCGGTGACAAGCATCACTGGTGGACAGTCAGCCCTGGGCACTTCAGGGCTTAAAACTGAAGCACCCCAGATCGAGCCTATCAGTCATGAGGGAGAGGACCTGAAAGCACTTTGCCTGGCTGATATCACGCCGACAGGGCTGTGAAAGTTTCAGTTCAGGCAGCCAGGCACCTGCACATTTAGCATATGTATAGCGCCTGGATGTCTGACCTGAACATAAGGAGTGTCTGTCAGACTTACCGTTGTTCAGCCTGAGAGACATTCTTTATATCTTGAAAAGGGTGGGGCCTTATCACCATTAAGGATGGGCCACTGCTCGAAAGCATATTATTAAATGTCTATCTCTTAGTGCTTTCTGAACTTCGAAATCCTCGGTGGGACCATTCCGACATGAAGTCATGTAAATGCAGACACCTTTTTTGATTGAACAAAGAAGAAATTAAGGGCCATATTTATGAAAATGTAAAACAGAGCAGTGAGTAACCTTGCTGTGCTGCATTACAGGGAAAGGGCAGGAATGCGACATATTTATCACAATTTGGCGCATTCCTGCCTTTTCACAGCGCTGGCGCACAATGTCTTACCTAGCGCCAATGCAGGCACTCTTTCATCATAGTGCAAGGGTGCCTGCATTGCAAGCAGAATTGTGTTTGTGCAGGAAGGGGCACCTTCCTGCACAAAAAAATCCCCTGAGGAAGAGTGCAGCACACATTGAAAGAGGAAGGCCTTATTACACTTCCCCTGGGAAGGTGTAGAATTTTGGTGCATTCCCAAGTCTACCAGTAATGGCAAATCTAGTAATATGTCAAAATCCATGAGTGTTGCGTTGGAACACCCATGCAATGCCCATAGAATGCCACCTTGGGGCAGAGTAACACAACACAGTGATTTGCGCTGCGTTACTACAGATTTATCAAGCCACTCGGGCCACCCAAGGGGGCCTTGCATGGCTTGATAAATCACATCTTTGGGGTTGCGTCGCTTGCACCACATTTCGTGGTGCAAAAGCGATGCAACCCCTTGAGAAATATGGCCCTAAATGGATATTGATGAGAACTCTGCATTCCGTCCATCATCCGTGTGTCTTTTGCTTTCTCGCCCTAAGTGCGCCGGGTATGCCCAGACGTGGGTCCCGGGCTCACTGTGTCACTTGAATCAAGCTAGCCTGGCTGATGAGGGGTGATGCCCCGAAACCGGTCCCAGGATGCTTGTTTCCAGTCCAGGGAGGACCTGGCTTGGCATTTCGGTCTGGACTGTTCCTATGAGGCACAGGGTCAAGACTGATTTGCATATGGCTGGGTCTAAACTGGGTTGACATGGTGAGCAAAAGAATGATGGATTTAACCCAGATCTATTGACTGGGGGAGAATGTTTGATTTGCTCTACATTCTGTCCATCATCTGCGTGTCTATTGATGAGAACAGGACACCTGGTTGGCAGCCTCAGGGTGCACAGAGAATGGAGGGGAAGCAAACAAGTCACTTTGTAGGCACAATGAGTGATCTCCAGAGGAAAAAGGACTCAACATACTTGTTGGTTGTTCTTGGACGATAAATGCATATCCTCTCCCTGATTGATTTGCCTCAATCACTTCACATAAGAGCCATGTTAGGGGAGCTTTTTGTTCTCTCCTTCACCACCGTTTTATAGCAATAACCTTACAGGAAATCTCCCACAAACACCATAACTAATTACAACAGAATTGATGAACATCTTCCAGATTTTTCATCCTCCTGAGTTATAGGTGTTTCACTCATCAATTAAAACAAATTAAAGGCTTTTCTTTTCTTGCCTATTCCCCTGTATGGTTTAGAATGATTAATACTTAGTTTGCAATACATTGCACACTATCAACGGCACTTCATAGCATGAGTACAATAATAATAAGGGACATAGGGAAATGCTAACAACTATGAATGAGAGCTAACTAACTGAAGTATTTTAATTAGTGATGTTTCTATTCTAATGCCAAATCTTTTCAGAGATGTATATATACTTGTTATCTATGTTGTGAGCATTTACTGGTGTAAAGCTCTCTGAGTCAGATGCTCTGTATAGACTTGCTATCTTTGATGTAAACATTTACTGTTGTAAAGCTCTCTTAGACCCTTGGGTCTAGCTAGCACTATATAAAAATCTCAAATACATAAATATAGCATTAAACTGCTGTCTATACTCCATACAAATGACCCAGGGCATGGAACCTGAACCTCTGCTGACCAGTCATGGCTGTATGCCCCCCTCTTCACACAGGATGAAAGGAATCAATTTAAGTTAGGTTTCTATCACTGGGTGCCTGACCACTCTTGTCCTGATTAGCAAGCCAGGCTAATATGCTGAAGAAGACATATCTCATATTTTTACCTTTTTCCCAAAACATGGCAAATTCCTTTAGTCTTACACACACACACACATTCCTCCCAAACACTGACAGCCACATTTGTATCCTCCTTAGACTTCTGAGTGTGAGGTTATCAGACATGGGGGCATTTTCCATGGGTTTGAGCAAGGATCTAAATACTAGACACCATGAAATATTTTTAATGGGAGAGGTTCCATAGGGGTGAGGGGGTGATTTCAGGAGAATTCGGGTACAGGAGAACCCATCTATCCCAGACATTTCTGAAAAGTAGAGACGTAGGGGAATCCACTGTGATGGGGCTTTCAAGAATACCAACATATTTTATTACTGTCTGGTGCAAATGTCAAAGTGGGGTAAACATATATCGCAAACCGTCCATTTTCCCTGACAGAAATTGTGAGATTTTCAGGCAAATGACAAACGACCTACCATGCAATGTTTCCACACTTTTCCTAATAAAATGGGACCATACTTGTGGGAATGTGCCAATTGGATGGTACAGCAAGAGGCCAAAATAGTGACTACGTGAAGACCACATTGACAATATACTGTCAAGAATTGGTGGGATTCTTCAGGTGCTGAGTGACTTCAGACCCAGCCGTGTGTTTCTGCACCCCACTGTTTGGATTTTTCTAAGGCTAAGAAAAAATCCAAATAGAGTCCAGGCATCTCGGTGGATCGCAGAGTGTGTTTGTGTGGCAGCGAAGAGCTGGATGCTGTTTTTAGGCAAAAAAAAAATAATCCAAGCAGCATCCTTACTCCTCGCAGGTTCATAGATGTGTGTGTATTTGCACCCCTGGAAGAAACAGGTGCTTTTTGAATTTTTCAAAGGATACAAAATAACAAAGAAGCATCTGGGGTCTTCGCTGGTGCACAGACGTGTGTCTAGGTTCCTCATTGCTGAGTAGACATAACTGTGTCTGTGTCCCAGCAAGGAACCAGGCACTGTTTGGATTTTTTGTAAGGCTAAGAAAAAATGCAAGAAGCGAAGCGACCCGGCTCTTTATTAGATTGAGCCACTATCCCATGGACTCCTTGGTGTCCAGCAAGGAGTGTGGAGCTCAGAAGGGCTAAGCACTCTAGTACCCAAGTTACATACCTTCTGCATTGCAAGCATCCCTCACTATTCTCTGCTGGCACTGAGTTCTAAACCTCATGTGGTGGTCTTGTTGACACTGGGGAGAGTGCCGTCAGTTGGGCCCAGCTTCTCTACATGCTCAAAATACAGTTTACCTTTCAATGATACATGCAAATACAGTTACCTTTCCTCGAGACTCATGTTACATGCGAAATTATGCAAGGGCGGATTGCATATAATTTTCTTAGGAGTTGGTATATTTTTTTCCTTTATCAGATTCTGCTTTTGTGGCAGGATGCATGTGTTTTTCTTGTATTTAATTTACTTCATGTGTTCAAAAGTTTGATCTGATCTTATTTCGACCTATTTTTTTTCTTCCTTTTCTGTCAGTGTCAGTATGGTGAAGAGCGGCCGCCCCAGCTGCATATGTTGTTATATAATATGAATGAGGTTACTGATTACAAATAAAATCTTCTGAACAATTAGTACCAAAACCATGGGACTAGAAAAAGTGGAAATTAGAACTTTATATATCAAATTTCTATAAATTGTTCCTAGATAGGCATGACAGGGAGCTACATATACAAGAAAGGGTCACTGTGCAGCACGTGATATATAGCGCTTTCGCCTAGACCATTCAGATTTTAAAAAGGCAGTTCATTAAAAAACGACAATTTATTGGCAAGAGACAAGACCTACTTTTGTTCAGCACCGCCCTAAGCCAACAATCTGCTAGAGAAAGTAAAACTCTTGAAACGGAATGAGATTGGGTTTGCTGGGTGATGGATGCCTATTCACAGGAACAAAGGAAACTCAAGAGGGTTTTTTGTTGCTTCTGTACGTGAATTGGAAGGGTGTGTAACACTTAATTGTAAATGTATCCTTTCAAAAACTTTATTGCATTGTGACCACGTTGCCAGAGGGCCTAAAAGGCACAACGATGACACCGATATCTGGAACAAAGTAAAGGCAACTTAATCATGTTGGCGAAACAGAGGGCATTTAAAAGAAAAAAAGCTGCAAAGGAGCAAACGTTCTTGAAACCAAACAATCACATCTGCACAGAATATATTATGGAATAAAAGGAATGTCTGCCATTTGGTAACACATCGGTAATTGAAGACCGCAAAAAAGGTCTACATGTGCCCTTTAGATGTTCACCCATGGCCGGATGCACAATAGTCAGAAAGCGTCGGAAAGAGGAGATTTATGAACTATGGAAGTGTGAAAGTTATGCACGATATATGTTTTCCTGATTTTCGAAGCATAAAAAAGTATTTGTTCGGAAGCTCCACTATCTTAAGCCTGCGCTAAGAGAGAAATAGTTGGCATGTTTTTAAAATAATTCTTTATTTGTTTTAAACATGTTACATTTATTACATGTCTCAACTTTGAACATGCTAAAAAGGACATCGGTATTATTTAGCAGAATAAAGCATGTTTAACAGTTCACGATATCGTGCAACATTTCATTATAATACAACTTCAATTCAAGGCAACACATATCTGTAGCATTCGTTCTCTAGTCGTTGGTCATCTATGGAAACATCATAGAAGTAATTTGACAAAAAACCCTTTTTTTGGGACCTTTTTGATGGCATTCCTAATATCCTGGATGTAGGGGGCTAACACCATCATTTCACGGGGTTCAGTGGAGAGCCTTGTCTGAGATTCAGTTCCGTAAATGAAGGGTTGAGAAAGGGAAAGGAACTGCTGAGTCATGTAGTAGAATAGGGGAATAGAAAATGAACAAGCATTGGCAAAGCCAATAGGTCGTGCCTGCGAGAGCTTTTGGCTTGTCAATGTGTTTTTAGCCATGTTGCACTGCAGTGTGTGTGAAAGTAAAAAAATAAAATAAAAAGCGCTATGATGTTTTTTTCTAATTGCTGGTTGGGAGGGAGTCCAGGGTATAAGATAGGACGGTGACAGGGTGTGTGGGGGCAATAGGGAGCAAAAGTGGAAAGAAAAGTGATATGATGTGATCAGCGGTGGACAATTCGGAGAGAGGGGAAGGTGTGAGGGAGTAGCTGGGAGCAAGTAGACAGACGCAAAAGCAAGCACTCTAAAGGAGTGCTTCAACAAAAAGAAAAAGTAGCTCCCACAACGCAAGCAGTGAAAATACACAAGTACTTTAGGCATGCTCCAGGGGAGGGTCAAGCACAAGAAAAGGATGTGAAGCCCTCATTGGTTAACAAATTAGAAGCATGCAAAATGAGACTGACAGTGAAGCCAACCAATGATAAGGAATGATCAGTCTGTAAGCCCGCTGTAAGCTAACAAAATGTTTCATAAGAGACCTAAAAAGGAAGGGAGTTACAGGGAGGCAGGGGTGGGGGGGAATTAGCACTCTTTAATTGACACTAGCATTCGAAGTTCTTGGTAGTGGATGACCTTTCTTTTAGGGGTGAGCTAACAGAGTGTCTGTCTGTCAGTATGTGCTATAAATATTGTAGATGTTGTTGGCTGTGCAGTCTTCTCATATATATAATTGCGTACACAGATTGTCAAGCGGTGAGATTATTTACGGTATCTATGTTCTAGCAGCCAATCAAGAAGAGGGGCCTCTATTCTAGTGGAGTTCCATCTTGTCCTGTATATCTTGTTCTCATTTGAAGCCATGTAGAAGAGTACTCTCCAGTAGCAAATGATACATACCTTTGTGACTGCCAAGAAGTTCGGTATCCATTCAACCAATGAGACTAGGGGGCATATTTACAAGCCCCTATCGCCACCACAACATCACTTTCAGTGACGTTGTGATGGCAATAGGGGTCTCACCTTATTTACAAGGCAGCCTTAAGCCACTTAGGGCCAGATGTACGACGGTAAATTGCATGCACAAACGGGTTTGCGACCCGTTTGCGCATGCAAAAATCCACTGGGCCATGTACTAACACTATTTTGCAAGTCGCAAATAATTTGCAGCTCGCAAAATAGTGTATTACGACTCACTATTAGGAAGGGGCGTTCCCTTCCGAATAGCGACCTCACAAGCCATGTACGAATGTTTTGCGACCGCAATTGCGGTCGCAAAACACTCGCAATTTACCGCCCTCTTCAAGAGGGTGGTAATGCAATCGCAAAAGGGAAGGAGTCCCCAGGGTACCCCATCCCCTTTGCAAATGCAGGGGGAAATATTTTTTAGGGGCAGGCATACCTGCCCTTAAAAAATGAAACGAAAACAATTCATTATTTTCTTTTTTCTTTAAATGCATCCCGTTTTCCTTTAAGGAAAACGGGCTGCATTTAAAAAAGAAATTGCTTTATTTAAAAGCAGTCCCAGACATGGAGGTCTGCTGAGCCCAGCAGGCCAACATACCTGGGAGGGCCAGCCATTCTCAATGGGGTCGCAAATTGCGAGTGCCTCATGAATATTGATGAGGCATGCAATTTGCGACCCTATTGAGAATCGCAAACAGTGTCTCTGACACTGTTGTACATGTCATTTTGTGAGTCGCAAATTGCGACTTGCAATTGAGCGCAATTTGCGACTCGCAAAATATCATGGTCATACATCTGGCCCTTAATGTGGCTTAACGCTGCCTTGTAAATAAGGCACCCTTTCAAGCTGTATTTAGTGTGAAAGGGGAGGGCAATGGGTGTTGCGGTGGGCGTTCCACCGCAACACCCATTGATTTTGACGCTGCCTCCTATTTACAAGGGCAGCGTAAATAGGAGGCAGCGCCAAAATTAAGACCAGGGAAAACCTTGTCTTAAACAGGCAAAACAAGGAGAAATGCTTTATTGGTTTATCGTTTTTGGTGTTTCCGTGTGTGCTGCCTTGTGCAGCACACATAGAAACAGCAAATTGCCTATGATTGTTCATGTGCAGGAAGGTCCCCCTTCCTGCACATAAACTAATAATATTTAAAATGCTGTTTTGCATCTTCTATGTGTGCTACATTAAGCAGCACACATAGAAGTTACTAACGGCATTTAAAGATTGCTTATGTGCAGGAAGTGACACCTTCCTGCACATAAACAATCTTCCCCTCAACACAGGCACCCTTGCACTATGGTGCAAGGGTGCCTGCGTTGATGCTAGGCAGCTAAATTTAGTGCCAGCGCAGGGGGAAATGCAGGGCTGCACCATATTCTTGTAAATATGGTGCAGCCCTGCGTTTAAAGTGACGAAGCATGTTGTTAGCCTTCTTGGATTAACGACATGCTTCGCCACTTATTGTAAATATGCCCTTGGTCTCTTGGGCATCATGTAATAATGGCAATTTCATTGAAGATTTGAATGTTAGTAAGATGGCCTTAAAGTATATGTTAGAAACTGGGTTTCTGGTTGGCAGAGGTACGCACCCTGTCGAAGTCGGAACAACAATCCTAGTCAGGGTAAGTCAGATACACACCCTCAATTAACCTGTGCTCACCCTCTGATAGCTTGGCAGAGAGAAGTCAGGCTTAACCTAAGATGCAATGTGTAAAGTATTTGTGCAACACTTCAAACAGTAAAACAGTGAAATCACCACACAAAAAGATATCACACCTGGTTAGAAATATAGAGCTTAATTTAATGAACAAAACAAGACCAAAACGACAAAACTCCAATTAGTCAGACCGGAGTTATGAATTTTAAAAGATTTAATCAATCAATCAATCAGGGATTTATAAAGCGCGCTACTCACCCGTGAGGGTCTCAAGGCACTGGGGTGGAAGTGTGGGGGGGGGGTGCAGCTCCGGTTCAATCGTGTATAGTGTCCACAGTACAGACACACTGCTAGTCCTCGGGGTCAGGCTTCTTGTGATTCTTTCGCTGTTTCGGAGGGTGCTCCTTCATCTGGGTCACTGTCGTCTCCTCCAAGCTAGATAGCTTTTTCTTCAATTTGTCCAACTGCAGGTTCAAGGGTGGCTGGGACCTCCTCTGGCCACCTCTCCATGCTGGGGGAGTACTTCTGATCCCCTGCTCTGCCATGGCCTTCATCAACTCTTCCTGTTTCTTTTCGACCGCATCTTCCCGGCTCCAGATCAGGATGTTAACACCCATGCCCGATGCCAGTGTATCTCCCATGGGGTTAAACTGATTCAGCGAGATGATGCCGTTCATGTTGGAATCATGCAGCTGACACACCATCTCGCCGCTGTTTCCATCAAACACGTCTATAGTTCTCAATTCGCCATCGATGTAGCCAGGAAACTTTGGATCAAGGTAGCGTCCAGCCACGATCAGCTCATAGCGAGGGTGCCAAGTAGCCATTATGGAGGTGAGATGCTGGAAGTGGCGGTGTGGGTGGACGATGACATGCTGTGGTTTGCTCCAATCACTGCTAGAGTACACCCGGATCTCATTATGCTGGTCTGTGGTGAGAAGTTTAGCTCCATCCACTGGGCTGAAGTAAGCTGAATTCACTGGTTTCTCGTGAGGTAAATCGTACAAAAAAGACTTTTTGTCTTTCATTTTTCTCAAATCCCAGATTTTGACGGTTTGGTCCACAGACACTGTGGCCAGCAGCCAATCACAGCGAGGGTTGAACTCTACGTGCGTCACTTTCTTCTTGTGTAACTTTATGTCCCCTATCTTGGAACCGTCTGTGCTGAGGAGCAGCACATTTCCCACATTATCTCCTGTGACCAGGGTGTGACTGCTTGCTGACACGTCTACACTGCAGTACCAGAAGTCCCAGGTGTCTGTGCTGGTGAACACAAAAGATTGAACTGAAATGTATTGCTTCAAAGCATAAAGCGCCAACCTGGGCTAATCCAAAGGTTCAGGCTGACTGCAATGTAGAGCAGGTCGGACACAGGGACCAACCTTGTCCCACTGCAAAGTCCCTTGCTGTGTCGTCGGCGAGGGCCCGATGCATGGAGCAGAGGAGGTGATGCATCGTCGTTGATCACTTCTTATGTATGCGATGCGTCAGTTCTGAGCCACGCAAGTTGGAGATGCGTCGTCGTCGACCCACAAGATGCAGGCGATGCGTCGTCGTAGAGCCATGCAAGCCGTGGATGCATCGGGACTGTGCAGTCGGAGATGTGATGTCTTAGGTTCTTGCGCCAGTGGCAATGTGCCAGCGTCAAGGGTGATGCGCCGGTTCCGAGCCATGCAACGACGGCGATGTGTAGGTTTTGACAGTTCTACCGACTTCCAAGGGCCCAGGACTGCTTTGGCATCACTTGGCAGGGCAAGACTATTAGATGGCAGAGTCCAGGTGCTGTGGGTAGATGGGTTTGAAGTATGTGATGTGTCTGAGACTTCTAACAGGAGAAAGCCAGCAATCCCTTGGAGTCTCTATGGTTTTGGGTTGGAGAGATGCAGGTCCATATCTTCTCATTCTCAGGCAAGATGGCAGCAGGTCAGCACAGCAGAGCAGGAGTCCAGCAGAGTAGCAGTCCAGCAGAGTGGCAGTCCTTGTACCAGCACAGTATTCCTTCTTCCTGGAAGAGTATCCACAGGTCCAGACCAGTTCTGAGTTGGTAGTGCAAGAGGTCCAGTAATTATACCCAATTGTGCCTTTGAAGTGGGAGAGACTTCAAAGTGCGGCATTTGAAGTGCGCGGAGACCCTGCACTTCCTGCCCTGGCTCCAGACTCACTACAGGGGTGTATGCAGCCCTTTGTGTGGGGACAGGGCATAGCCAATTCAGGTGCATGTGTCAGCTCCTCCCTCCCATCCTGCCCAGGATCGCCCATCAGTCACACCTAAGCTCCCTTTGTATGTGGCTGACTAGAGGGAAGGCACAAAGCCCAGCTGTCACCCACCCCAGATGTGCATTCAGAGGCAGATAGAAGGCACCAAATTGTTAAAGTAAGAAAATGCCAACTTTCTAAAAGTGGCATTTTCAGGATTACAATTTAAAATATAACTTCACCATAAATTGGTATTTTAAATTGAGATTCCAGAGACACCAAACTTTCGGGTCCCAACTCTTCCCAATTGCAAATTACACATATAAGATGTAACAAGGTAATCCCAATGTTAATCTATGGAAGAGATAGGCCTTGCAGTAGTGAAAAACAAATGTGATCATTTTTCACTACTAGGATATGTAAAACTCAAAAGTACATGTGCAACACACTGCACCCTGCCCTTCGGCTGTCCAGGCCCACTTTAGGGGTGACTTATATGTATTAAAAAGAAAGGTTTGGGACTGGCTATAGGGTTAACTTGCGAGGTCGACACAGCAGTTTAGAACTGCACACATAGACTCTGCAATGGCAGGCCTGAGACATGTTTAAAGGACTACTTAAGTGGGTGGCACAATCAGTGCTACAGGTCAACTAGTAGCATTTAATTTACAGGCCCTGGACACATGTCGTACACTTTACTAGGTACTTATAAGTAAATTAAATATGCCATTTATTGAGAAGCCAATGTTACTCTTAGAACATGAGTCTCTAGTTGGCAGAGGTATGCACCCTGTCCAAGTATTGACCATAATCATGGTCAGAGTTTTTGATGCTCCGTGGGAGCGGCTCCTGGGCATATTTGTATACTGAAAAGTAAATAGTGCAAGAACTCAGTTAAATTTCAACATACTGTGGAGCACTTCTTTGGCAAGTTATATTTTGATCCATGCTTTTCAAATCAGAGTATTGAAGTATAATCTTATGGTGCAATATGTTTGGATTTGTAAGTATCTTTCTTCTGAGACAGAAAGTACTTTCTTGCTGCAGATGCTGTTTAATGGCCTCGTACTCTGTGAACCTTAAGTAACTGAATACAAACAACATTCCAAAGCTGTCAAAGTGTGGAAAGAACGAGTGAATCGCAAATTCTTGTGAACTCTAATGACTTAGTACAAAGAGATTTCTATATCTAACATTATTGCGCAAGAACAACAGATTTTGCTAATAAGCATCCTGATCTGGTATTTTCCTTTACAGGTAATAATTGTTCATTAAGAAAATGATCTGTTAGTTGAGTGCAGAATACAATTTACAATAGTGCTAACAGATTTTAACATTGTGTCGAGATCTCCCTCCCCGCAGTACCCTCCCAAATTCACTTCCCCTCGTCAAGCCACTCTGATCCTCTGTGCAATTAAGCCTGAGTCGGAACTGCTGGAAAGTGGGCCTCTTAAGGGTACTGCTCCTGAGGAACTGGCGTACTCTGACATTGTCCCCTTATTTGTGCCTGTCCTCTCATGTGTTGTAATCCTCCTTGCGCCCTTTCCCTTCGAGTTTGGATGTGCCATTTGTTCCATGTGGTTTTACCTTCCGCCCGTCCTTTTTGGGGATTTTTAGGTATGCTTTATTCTCTCTTCATTATGTTTTTTTCTAATTGCTGGTTGGGAGGGAGTCCAGGGTATAAGATAGGACGGTGACAGGGCGTGTGGGGGCAATAGGGAGCAAAAGTGGAAAGAAAAGTGATATGATGTGATCAGCGGTGGACAATTCAGAGAGAGGGGAAGGTGTGAGGGAGTAGCTGGGAGCAAGCAGACAGACGCAAAAGCAAGCACTCTAAAGGAGTGCTTCAACAAAAAGAAAAAGTAGCTCCCACAACGCGACAGTGAAAATACACAAGTACTTTAGGCATGCTCCAGGGGAGGGTCAAGCACAAGAAAAGGATGTGAAGCCCTCATTGGTTAACAAATTAGAAGCATGCAAAATGAGACTGACAGTGAAGCCAACCAATGATAAGGAATGATCAGTCTGTAAGCCCGCTGTAAGCTAACAAAATGTTTCATAAGAGACCTAAAAAGGAAGGGAGTTACAGGGAGGCAGGGGTGCGGGGGAATTAGCACTCTTTAATTGACACTAGCATTCAAAGTTCTTGGGAGTGGATGACCTTCCTTTTAGGGGTGAGCTAACAGAGTGTCTGGCTGTCAGTATGTGCTATAAATATTGTAGATGTTGTTGGCTGTGCAGTCTTCTCATATATATAATTGCGTACACTGATTGTCAAGCTGTGACATTATTTATGGTATCTATGGTCTAGCAGCCAATCAAGAAGAGGGGCCTCTATTCTAGTGGAGTTCCATCTTGTCCTGTATATCTTGTTCTCATTTGAAGCCATGTAGAAGAGTAATCTCCAGTAGCAAATGATACATACCTTTGTGACTGCCAAGAAGTTCGGTATCCATTCAACCAATGAGACTAGGGGGCATATTTACAAGCCCCTATCGCCACCACAACATCACTTTCAGTGACGTTGTGATGGCAATAGGGGTCTCACCTTATTTACAAGGCAGCCTTAAGTCACTTAGGGCCAGATGTACGACGGTAAATTGCATGCACAAACGGGTTTGCGACCCGTTTGCGCATGCAAAAATCCACTGGGCCATGTACTAACACTATTTTGCAAGTCGCAAATAATTTGCAGCTCGCAAAATAGTGTGTTACGACTCACTATTAGGAAGGGGCGTTCCCTTCCGAATAGCGACCTCAGAAGCCATGTACGAATATTTTGCGACCGCAATTGCGGTCGCAAAACACTCGCAATTTACCGCCCTCTTCAAGAGGGTGGTAATGCAATCGCAAAAGGGAAGGAGTCCCCAGGGTACCCCATCCCCTTTGTAAATGCAGGGGGAAATATTTTTTAGGGGCAGGCAGTGGTCCCAGGGACCACTACCTGCCCTTAAAAAATGAAACGAAAATGTTTCATTATTTTCTTTTTTTTTAAATGCATCCCGTTTTCCTTTAAGGAAAACGGGCTGCATTTAAAAAAAAAAATTGCTTTATTTAAAAGCAATCCCAGACATGGAGGTCTGCTGAGCCCAGCAGGCCAACATACCTGGGAGGGCCAGCCATTCTCAATGGGGTCGCAAATTGCGAGTGCCTCATGAATATTGATGAGGCATGCAATTTGCGACCCTATTGAGAATCGCAAACAGTGTCTCTGACACTGTTGTACATGTCATTTGTGAGTCGCAAATTGCGACTTGCAATTGAGCGCAATTTGCGACTCGCAAAATATCATGGTCATACATCTGGCCCTTAATGTGGCTTAACGCTGCCTTGTAAATAAGGCACCCTTTCAAGCTGTATTTAGTGTGAAAGGGGAGGGCAATGGGTGTTGCGGTGGCCGTTCCACCGCAACACTCATTGATTTTGACGCTGCCTCCTATTTACAAGGGCAACGTAAATAGGAGGCAGCGCCAAAATTAAGACCAGGGAAAACCTTGTCTTAAACAGGGAAAACAAGGAGAAATGCTTTATTGGTTTATCGTTTTTGGTGTTTCCGTGTGTGCTGCCTTGTGCAGCACACATAGAAACAGCAAATTGCCTATGATTGTTCATGTGCAGGAAGGTCCCCCTTCCTGCACATAAACAATAATATTTAAAAAATGCTGTTTTGCATCTTCTATGTGTGCTACATTAAGCAGCACACATAGAAGTTACAAACGGCATTTAAAGATTGCTTATGTGCAGGAAGTGACACCTTCCTGCACATAAACAATCTTCCCCTCAACACAGGCACCCTTGCACTATGGTGCAAGGGTGCCTGCGTTGATGCTAGGCAGCTAAATTTAGCGCCAGCGCAGGGGGAAATGCAGGGCTGCACCATATTCTTGTAAATATGGTGCAGCCCTGCGTTTTTAAAGTGACGAAGCATGTTGTTAGCCTTCTTGGATTAACGACATGCTTCGCCACTTTATTGTAAATATGCCCCTTGGTCTCTTGGGCATCATGTAATAATGGCAATTTCATTGAAGATTTGAATGTTAGTAAGATGGCCTTAAAGTATATGTTAGAAACTGGGTTTCTGGTTGGCAGAGGTATGCACCCTGTCCAAGCAGGAAGCACAATCCTAGTCAGGGTAAGTCAGATACACACCCTAAATTAACCTGTGCTCACCCTCTGGTAGCTTGGCAGAGAGAAGTCAGGCTTAACCTAAGATGCAATGTGTAAAGTATTTGTGCAACACTTCAAACAGTAAAACAGTGAAAACACCACACAAAAAGATATCACACCTGGTTAGAAATATAGAGCTTAATTTAATGAACAAAACAAGACCAAAACGACAAAACTCCAATTAGTCAGACCAGAGTTATGAATTTTAAAAGATTCAATCAATCAATCAGGGATTTATAAAGCGCGCTACTCACCCATGAGGGTCTCAAGGCACTGGGGTGGGGGTGTGGGGAGGGGGGGGTGCAGCTCCGGTTCAATCGTGTATAGTGTCCACAGTACAGACACACTGCTAGTCCTCGGGGTCAGGCTTCTTGTGATTCTTTCACTGTTTCGGAGGGTGCTCCTTCATCTGGGTCTCTGTCGTCTCCTCCAAGCTAGATAGCTTTTTCTTCAGTTTGTCGAACTGCAGGTTCAAGGGTGGCTGGGACCTCCTCTGGCCACCTCTCCGTGCTGGGGGAGTACTTCTGATCCCCTGCTCTGCCATGGCCTTCATCAACTCTTCCTGTTTCTTTTCGACCGCATCTTCCCGGCTCCAGATCAGGATGTTAACACCCATGCCCGATGCCAGTGTATCTCCCATGGGGTTAAACTGATTCAGCGAGATGATGCCGTTCATGTTGGAATCATGCAGCTGACACACCATCTCGCCGCTGTTTCCATCAAACACGTCAATAGTTCTCAATTCGCCATCGATGTAGCCAGGAAACTTTGGATCAGGGTAGCGTCCAGCCACGATCAGCTCATAGCGAGGGTGCCAAGTAGCCTTTATGGAGGTGAGATGCTGGAAGTGGCGGTGTGGGTGGGCGATGACATGCTGTGGTTTGCTCCAATCACTGCTAGAGTACACCCGGATCTCATTATGCTGGTCTGTGGTGAGAAGTTTAGCTCCATCCACTGGGCTGAAGTAAGCTGAATTCACTGGTTTCTCGTGAGGTAAATCGTACAAAAAAGCCTTTTTGTCTTTCATTTTTCTCAAATCCCAGATTTTGACGGTTTGGTCCACAGACACTGTGGCCAGCAGCCAATCACAGCGAGGGTTGAACTCTACGTGCGTCACTTTCTTCTTGTGTAACTTTATGTCCCATATCTTGGAACCGTCTGTGCTGAGGAGCAGCACGTTTCCCACATTATCTCCTGTGACCAGGGTGTGACTGCTTGCTGACACGTCTACACTGCAGTACCAGAAGTCCCAGGTGTCTGTGCTGGTGAACAAAAAAGATTGAACTGAAATGTATTGCTTCAAAGCATAAAGCGCCAACCGGGGCTAATCCAAAGGTTCAGGCTGACTGCAAAGGAGAGCAGGTCGGATACAGGGACCAACCTTGTCCCACTGCAAAGTCCCTTGCTGTGTCGTCGGCGAGGCCCCGATGCATGGAGCAGAGGAGGTGATGCATCGTCGTTGATCACTTCGGATGTATGCGAAGCATCAGTTCTGAGTTACTCAAGTTGGAGATGCGTCGTCGTCGAACCACAAGATGCAGGCGATGCGTCGTCGTAGAGCCATGCAAGCCGAGGATGCGTCGGGACTGTGCAGTCGGAGATGCGATGTCTTAGGTTCTTGCGCCAGTGGCAATGTGCCAGTATCAAGGGTGATGCGCCGGTTCCAAGCCATGCAACGACGGCGATGTGTAGGTTTTGACAGTTCTACTGACTTCCAAGGGCCCAGGACTGCTTTGGCATCACTTGGCAGGTCAAGACTATTAGATGGCAGAGTCCAGGTGCTGTGGGTAGATGGGTTTGAAGTCTGTGATGTCTCTGAGACTTCTAACAGGAGAAAGCCAGCAATCCCTTGGAGTCTCTATGGTTTTGGGTTGGAGAGATGCAGGTCCATTCCTTCTCATTCTCAGGCAAGATGGCAGCAGGTCAGCACAGCAGAGCAGGAGTCCAGCAGAGTAGCAGTCCAGCAGAGTGGCAGTCCTTGTACCAGCACAGTATTCCTTCTTCCTGGAAGAGTATCCACAGGTCCAGACCAGTTCTGAGTTGGTAGTGCAAGAGGTCCAGTAATTATACCCAATTGTGCCTTTGAAGTGGGAGAGACTTCAAAGTGCGGCATTTGAAGTGTGCGGAGACCCTGCACTTCCTGCCCTGGCTCCAGACTCACTACAGGGGTGTATGCAGCCCTTTGTGTGGGGACAGGGCATAGCCAATTCAGGTGCATGTGTCAGCTCCTCCCTCCCATCCTGCCCAGGATCGCCCATCAGTCACACCTAAGCTCCCTTTGTATGTGGCTGACTAGAGGGAAGGCACAAAGCTCAGCTGTCACCCACCCCAGATGTGCATTCAGAGGCAGATAGAAGGCAACAAATGGTTAAAGTAAGAAAATGCCAACTTTCTAAAAGTGGCATTTTCAGGATTACAATTTAAAATATAACTTCACCATAAATTGGTATTTTAAATTGAGATTCTAGAGACACCAAACTTTCGGGTCCCATCTCTTCCCAATTGCAAATTACACATATAAAATGTAACAAGGTAATCCCAATGTTAATCTATGGAAGAGATAGGCCTTGCAGTAGTGAAAAACAAATGTGATCATTTTTCACTACTAGGATATGTAAAACTCAAAAGTACATGTGCAACACACTGCACCCTGCCCTTCGGCTGTCCAGGGCCCACTTTAGGGGTGACTTATATGTATTAAAAGAAAGGTTTGGGACTGGCTATAGGGTTAACTTGCGAGGTCGACACAGCAGTTTAGAACTGCACACATAGACTCTGCAATGGCAGGCCTGAGACATGTTTAAAGGACTACTTAAGTGGGTGGCACAATCAGTGCTACAGGTCAACTAGTAGCATTTAATTTACAGGCCCTGGACACATGTCGTACACTTTACTAGGTACTTATAAGTAAATTAAATATGCCATTTATTGAGAAGCCAATGTTACTCTTAGAACATGAGTCTCTAGTTGGCAGAGGTATGCACCCTGTCCAAGTATGGACCATAATCCTGGTCAGAGTTTTTGATGCTCCATGGGAGCGGCTCCTGGGCATATTTGCATACTGAAAAGTAAATAGTGCAAGAACTCAGTTAAATTTCAACATACTGTGGAGCACTTCTTTGGCAAGTTATATTTTGATCCATGCTTTTCAAATCAGAGTATTGAAGTATAATCTTATGGTGCAATATGTTTGGATTTGTAAGTATCTTTCTTCTGAGACAGAAAGTACTTTCTTGCTGCAGATGCTGTTTAATGGCCTCATACTCTGTGAACCTTAAGTAACTGAATACAAACAACATTCCAAAGCTGTCAAAGTGTGGAAAGAACGAGTGAATCGCAAATTCTTGTGAACTCTAATGACTTAGTACAAAGAGATTTCTATATCTAACATTATTGCGCAAGAACAACAGATTTTGCTAATAAGCATCCTGATCTGGTATTTTCCTTTACAGGTAATAATTGTTCATTAAGAAAATGATCTGTTAGTTGAGTGCAGAATACAATTTACAATAGTGCTAACAGATTTTAACATTGTGTCGAGATCTCCCTCCCCGCAGTACCCTCCCAAATTCACTTCCCCTCGTCTAGCCACTCTGATCCTCTGTGCAATTAAGCCTGAGTCGGAACTGCTGGAAAGTGGGCCTCTTAAGGGTACTGCTCCTGAGGAACTGGCGTACTCTGACATTGTCCCCTTATTTGTGCCTGTCCTCATTCCCTGTCTCATGTGTTGTAATCCTCCTTGCGCCCTTTCCCTTCGAGTTTGGATGTGCCATTTGTTCCATGTGGTTTTACCTTCCGCCCGTCCTTTTTGGGGATTTTTAGGTATGCTTTATTCTCTCTTCATTATTTTATTAGTGTTCTTTTTCCTGTCAGCTCCAAGAACTCACTACTCTCCATATCCCCATTTTCTTTCCTGTTCCCACTGTACTTTTAAATTCAGTACCCTTTTACCCCCTATATTTTCAATCCGCTGTCTTTTAACATATTCTTAAAAACACTTGTTACATGGTTAGTGTCTAGCTTCTTATATGAAATGTCTGGTCTGACCTGAAATGAATTGTCTCTTGGATGTCTGAGGTGTAAATTCCCCAATTAAGTGACATCGTGTTTTGACACATTTATCAAAAGTTGGATCCAACATAGCACTCATTCAGGAATCGCATCTCACAGAAAGTGAATCTTTGAAATTGAAAAGAGGATGTGTGGGTGAAGTTTTCTTTTCTCTGGGAAGTGGCAAGATAAATGGAGTTATAACTCTTTGTCATAAATCACTTCGTGCTCAATTGGTATCCCAAGAGTCTGATGACAATGGTCAATGGTTATTTACCAAGCTATTAATTGATAAAGTTTCAATTCCTCTATTCAATGTTTAAGGTCCCACCAGTACTGGTTTTCAATTTTGGTCTCACCTTGCCCACCAACTCATGCAATTTCCTGATGACAACTTTATTTTTGCAGGTGATTGGAAACAAATTGTTAACCCATTTATTGATCGAAACTCTATAGCCGTATGTACACCAAATAAAACCCAAAAACATTTTGTCCAAGCCCTCAAACAGAGAAATCTAATAGATGAATGGAGGCTCTGTAACCTCACTTTAAGAGAGTATACATATGTATTCCCCATTCATCACACTCAATCAAGAATAGACTAAATTTTTATATTGCATAATATATCCCAAACCGTACATTCTGCAGATATAGGCTCTATTCTAATATCTGATCATGCCCCTGTCTCCATACAACTAGATATTCTTCCTAAATCAAATCTACCGAAATGCTCGCTCTTCAACAACTCATTTCTTTTAAATACTGACTTCACTTCATCTTTTTCTTCTTTTTACCATGAATACTTCCATTTAAACCAAACAGACATGGACTTTGCTTTAACTTATTTCTCAAAATCTAGTGCAAAATTTTATGCCGGCCAAAACTAATCTGGCAAACTGTTAGCAAATTATCTCAAAGTCAAAAATAACAAACTTAAAATTGAATCAATCATAAATGCATAGCAGATACCAAAACATAAAGAATCCAAACTTTTAGATGAATTTGTCCAGGTTTATAAGTCACTGCACATGCTGGAAGACTCTCCCTCTAACATCATTCAATACCTTTCCACTATTCTAAAGCATTCCGACACTCAACTCGATCTTATGATATTCAAATCTGATATGACACAAACAGAACTCTACACTGCATTGAATATACTCAAAAAAGATAATGCCCCAGGTCAGAATGGATTCACTGTCACATTTTTACACACTTTTCTCAGTTACAGAACAATCAGGCTTTGTTAAGGGAAGATATAGTTCTGATGGTACTCGCCTATTTTTTTGACATTCTTTCAAAAGCCTCTCATTTATCTGAACCTTTAGCACCAATTGTCCTAGATGCTGAGAAAGCATTTAACTGAGTCTATTGGCCTTTTATCTTTCATACTCTCAAATGGTTTGGATTTTGAACAAAAATTATCTGTCTGATTTCCCTTTTGTATACATCCCACGAGCAGCCATTTTTTCCAAAGGCCTTACCTCTTCATACTTTTGTTTGGGTAGAGCTGTTCTCTTGAGATGCCCTCTTTCACCTTTTCTTTTTAATTTGGCGATAGTACATTTTTTATATAAAATATGGCAGAATCAAGGTATCCATGGATTTACCTACAATAGTCATCAGATTAAACTGGCAGCGTATACTGATGATGTTTTGTTTTTTCTCTCACAGCTTCAATCCTCAATCCCGACTTTTTTTATACGAAGTTGCCACATAAGTTTCGGTATCCGGTTATAAGTTGAATAATGATAAATGTGAAATATTACTCATGACTAAATTCACTTTTAAGCATGACATTTTAGCATCCAACTTTGTGTGGAGCCCTCAACTTATAAATACCTTGGCTTATGGTTCTCTCAATCTATTAACACTTCTATATCATTGAACATAGAAAAATGTATCCATAAGTTAACTGTATTTATTGGTAGATGGCACCCCTTATATCTCTCTTGGTGGGGCAGTTTTGACACTATTGAGATGATGCTAGTACCAGTTGTTTTACATACTATTTCTAATATACCATTACTTATAACACTTAAGACCTTTAAAAAGATTGATTCCATACTCTCCTAATTTCTTCGGAGCAATAAAATCACTCATATGTTGGAGTTAAAATTAACACGTCCAAAATCTGATGGTGGTGTAAACTTTGCTGATTTTTTCAAATATCACAAGGCTTTTTTACAGCGACAGTCTTCTATTGGATTTCAGACTCTTTAACCAATTGTCCAGTATGGGTTGATATTGAAAGGGATTTTCTTTCCCCTTTCTCTTTTCAAGAATATCTGTCAGTCACTCACAAATCACAAACCCTCTCCACTCCTATTCTTAAACACTCATGTAGGCTGTTAGAATCTATACTGCCCTATGCTCCCATTAATCTTCACACTTTTCTCAGTTTTACTATTTGGCATAATAGGTTCATACAAATTAATAATAAGCCTATCTACAGGAAATCCTGGGGGAAGAAAGGCCTAATTTAGGTCAATCAACTCTTTGATCATAACACTCATATCATTTTTACAAGCTCGCAATCTCTTTGACCTCCTTCCCTCTTTTCAACATAAATTAGACTCTTACAAAATGCCCTTTCCACTGCTTATGCTCAATTTCAATCTTATCCTTCTGCTTCAACCCTTGCTAATTATTGTGCACTCTTCTGACCACAACTTACAAAGCTTCTACTATTTACTCCCATTACACTCTTTCTCCACTGATAGTGACAAAACGAGCACAGAGATATCTTGGGAACATGATTTAGGAATGGAGAGGTCTGTCCCCTTTTGGAAAATAATTTGGGCCAAAATCAGAAAATCCTCTAGAGAGGCAAACACCACAAAAACACTTTCCTTTATATACAAAATACTCCTCTTATCTCCTGTGGTCTTGCACAAGCTTTATCCAGAACTTCCTTACACATGCTGGACATGTTACTTAGAACGTGCTGATTTAAACATTTACTCTTCATATGTCCTGTTGTTCATGATTTCTGGACACAGGTTTGGATTCAGATTGACTCAATTTTTCACTCTGAAGTATCTTTCTCGATTACCAATATCTTCTTAGGATGTTTATCTGATGATTGGGCTATAAACTCATTCGATATACAATTATTGGATGTGCTACTTGCAGTTGCTTTTCAACAAGTCACAAAAATATTGGAGAGATCTAACCAAATTATCCTTCCAAGAATGGTGGTATGCAGTGTGTCACAACCATAGACTAGATACTGCACACATGCACCTTAAATCACTTGTTTTGAGATGATTTATTTTGTGGTCTCCTGTTACAAACGTTTTAGACGACCATGAAAAGCAAACTTTTTCACACACACCTGATCCACAAGAAGTTCTTCAACCTCCTTGATTTCCCTTTTTTGCTAACAATAACAATGTTTTATTTTACTTAATATTGCGTGTCTACACTGTACTAAATTGTTCTATGTAACCACCAGACTGTTTCATATTCTGAACCATGGCTAGCTCCCCCTCCCTCCCCAAATCATGTATTCTGTTTAATAGTTTCAATTGTATGCTTACATTGAACTGCAATGCATTATCTACTTGTGTTTTAACTTATCTTTAATAAACTTACTTTCAAACTTAAAAAAGAAGTTGAGATATTGAATTTTGAAGAAATGAATGCAGTAAAGCACTTAGAAACAAGTAACACTAAAATGGTTACTTTAGGTCATGCCGGCTGGCTAAAGGACCCACGCAGGCCTCGGTGAACAAACTACCTTTCCTGGTCTCAATCAACGAGATGAGTTGATCTCCTCCACGTAGTGAAGGCGATGCATCAGTTCCAAAGACGGGTGCTGGATTCAAGAGGCGTTGAGCGATGCGCTAGTTTCTGCCACACAGTCCTGGGGGAGAGTGATGTCCTCAAGCTTCAGCGGCGGGAATACGCTGTCCGATGCAGCGATCTCTGGAGGCAAATCGTTGGTCTGAAATGATGCACTAATTTTACTCCCGCAACAGGGTCGATGGGCGGGTTCTGCTACATGCACACAAGAGATGCGTCAAAATCCATGTTGCAAGTACCTGGGCCACTTCCAGTGAGTGAGCCGCAGGAGTAGAGACTTTGATATCCCTGAGTCTCAAGCAAGAGGAGGCAAGCCAACAAGCCCTTGGAGATCACTTGGAAGAAGGCAGAGTCCAGCTCTCCTTCAGCATAGTCAGACAGCAGCAGGGCAACAAGCAGATAAGCAGGCCTTCAAGATCAGCAGTCCACTTGAGTCCTTTGAGCAGCACAGCAGTTCTTCTGACAGAGGTTCAGGTGTGGGTCCAGAAGTGTGTGATTTGACTGGGTAGTACTTATACCCAAAAATGCCTTTGAAGTACAGGTGACATCAAAGGCTGGCCTCTGAAGTGCCCACAATCACTTTCAACCTAGTCCTGTCTGCCAGGCTAACCATGGGGGATAAATCAGTGATTTGTGTGTGGACAGGACACAACCTATTGATGTGTAAGTGTCAGCTCCTCCCAATTCTCCCCCTGACCAGGAAGGCCCATCAGAATACAGATGAATGCAGATGAGTGAGCAGAATGCAGATGAGCCTCACCTTTCTATGTTGTGGCTGTCCAGAGGTAATGCAGAAAGTGTAGCTGCCACCCAACCCAGACGTGTATTGGAGACAGGCTGTAAGGAACAAAAGAGCTAAGAGCAAAGAAATGTCCACTTTCTAAAAGTTGGAAGCGTAACAATGGCTCCTGTGAACTAGTAAAAATAGTAGTAATAAAGATGCGCACAATGGCGATGTAGAGAGTTACGTGATGTCAGAGAGAAAAGCTAACCACAGACACAGAGGTGTAGGTATATAACTACTTTTATTAAAAAAATTGATGCATGAAATACAAAGTATATACATGAAACTAAAAATACAGAATTGTTTATGTTTGGCAAACAATAGTTTACCAAGTAGTGAATGCGTGTCCCAGTGAAAAAAACATAATAAACCTAAACAAATAGTGACATAATATGTGACTTATGTACAAGGTTTAAAACAATAGGGCGACCATTTATAGTTTTTTGCAATATGAACAACACTAAATACAATCATCAATGTTGGATCAAGGTTCGCCCTGTTTAACAGTCGTAGCGTAGTCTATAATGCCACCATGTGGAAGAAACATGCCCAGTAATACCACCGGCCCTTCACCAGAAAACAATTGTCATTGCACTAATGCGAGCGCAGTCTCTGTCCTTTATTTTCATTCAAGCACACAGAGCTACCGAGCAGCTCTAGGCTCCAGATCCAATAGCTTAGTTTATACTGCCATCCTGTGGTGGGAAACATGCTTATAAATATCACCGGCTCTTCATTAAACAGATGTCATTGCACCAAAGGAGACTCACGCTCCTCCACTCCAGCAGGCCTAGGGGAAATCGTACGTCGTAATTCTTGTAATAATTAAGGTATGTCTATCCCCCTTAGCGACGGCATTGTACACTTAGCATTTTAATTTTCCCAATGCAATATGCCTATAATCTCTGTCATTACCACCAGATTGCCATAAACCACAGACTATAAAGAGGGCCTGCAGTATTGCCGAGGAATTCCCGGTCTAGAGTTCAGGTCTTGTCTACCACACTCCTTCCTCACATGGGGTAAGTGCGCTTTGAAAGGCCACAGTGCTGTACATACTAACAGCCCTGCCTTCCTGTTAATAGTGTCTCAAGTTAACCCTCGGTTGTCATTCCTTCACAGCACCCAGACGGGTTCCCTGTGAGTAGCTTTTTCCTTTTCTCCCCTATCACATGGTGGCACTGTTCTTCACATTAGGCAGGACCAACCGCCCTTCAGGTACATATACATTTAGAATGAACTACCATACAGGTAGTGCTCGCTGATAATACGCTGACGCTATCCCTCACTTGCTTTTAGGTGTCCCACATTTCCAGGTCCTGAAGAGACCCTACAATTCAAAACAGGGTCGAAACGCCGTCGACTGTTAAACAGGGCGAACCTTGATCCAACATTGATGATTGTATTTAGTGTTGTTCATATTGCAAAAAACTATAAATGGTCGCCCTATTGTTTTAAACCTTGTACATAAGTCACATATTATGTCACTATTTGTTTAGGTTTATTATGTTTTTTTCACTGGGACACGCATTCACTACTTGGTAAACTATTGTTTGCCAAACATAAACAATTCTGTATTTTTAGTTTCATGTATATACTTTGTATTTCATGCATCAAAAAAATTTATAAAAGTAGTTATATACCTACACCTCTGTGTCTGTGGTTAGCTTTTCTCTCTGACATCAACGTAACTCTGTACATCGCCATTGTGCGCATCTTTATTACTACTATTTTTACTAGTTCACAGGAGCCATTGTTATGCTTCCAATTTACTTACCCAGGCTCCCAGTGAGTAGGGTTCCCTTGTTGTCCTTCTAACACTTTCTAAAAGTGGCATTTCTAAAACAGCAATGGTGAATCCAACTTCACCAGTAAAGAGGATTTATCAAGACCATTCCAAACATATGAAACATGAAAAAGATACTTCTCTCTGATCAGGATTTACAGCTTAAAAGTGTATTAATGAAATCCCAATGCTAGCCTATGAGAGGATTAGGCCTCACAGTAGTGAAAAATGCTGTTTGTCACTACCAGGACATGTAAAACATAAAAGTACATGTCCTACCATTTACTTACATAGCACCCTGCCCTTTGGGTTACCAAGAGCCTTCCTTAGGGGTGACTTATATGTAATGAAAGAGGAGTTTAAGGCTTGGCAATTAGTTTTAAGTGCCAAGTCAAAGTGGCAGTAAACTGCACACAGGCCCTGCGATGGCAGGCCTGGGACAGGTTTGAAAGGCTACCTGTGTGGGTGGCACAATCAGTGCTGCAGGTCCACTAGTAGCATTTAATTTAGAGGCTCTGGGTAAATGGTATACCATTTTACAAGGAACCTACAAGTAAATTAAATATACCAAACAGGTGTAAGTCAATCACAAAATGTTCAAGGGAGAGAGCACATGAACTTTAAGACTGGTTAGCAGTAATAAAGTGCTCATAATCCTAAAACCAGAAAAAAACAAGTATAGAAAAATGGAGGGAGGCAGGCAAAAAGTTGGGGGAAGACCACCCTAAGAATGTCAGGACTAACAGTTAGCATATTTAAAGTAGAGAGCACATGCACTTTAGCACTGGTTAGCAGTGGTAAAGTGCCCAGAGTCCTAAAGCCAGCACAAATAAAGTCAGCAAAAATAGGATGTATGATGGAAAAAAGTCAGGGGAAACCACACCAAGAATGCAGGTTTAACACTTGTCCCCCCCCAGCTAAAAGTGGCAAGCGCTACCCAACCCATTGGGAGTTCTCTTCACTAAGGTGGAAGAACCTGGAGAGACCATCAGCATTGGCGTTGTCTGCTCCAGGATGGTGATCCACCATAAAGTCCATTCCCTGTAGAGAGATGAACCACCTCAACAGTTTGGGATACTCACCCCTCATCTGCACTAACTATCTGATGGGTCATTGGTCTGTCTGAACCCGGAAGTGATTACCAACCAGGTATGGTCTCAGCTTCTTCAGTGCCCAGACCACAGCAAAGACTTTCCTTTCTATTGTGCTTCACCTCTGTTCCCTGGGAAGTAGTCATCTCAGGGGCTGCTCTTCCGCTATGGTGGAGGAGCATCACCCCACAGCTTTCTCGCAGTGCGAGAAGCAGAAACATAAAATGGTAATAACTTTTAGTTATTACTATTTTTTTTTTGCGTTGCAGGTGGGTGGGCGGGTAGGCTGGTCTGCTCTGCTCTCCGAGCAGGGCAGTGGAGGAGTGGTTTTCCCACTCCTTAAAGTGTGCATTAACTGTTTGTTCGGCCCTCTCGGGCCACCCAAATCAGTCATGAGCACTTTGCCTTTCTCCATTGCAGCCTGCATGGAGAACATGCCCACCCCATAAGCCCCTGGCTGGGCGCCATCCCGACCAACCACAACACTGCATGCAGCGTTGTGATTAGCTTAGGGGAGGGAGCCTGGCTGCCTGCTTCCTGCTCCTGTCGGAGGCAGGACCGCAGGAGCCGAGAAGACGCAGGACCCAGCCTCAAGGTAAGTTTAATGTTTTTTAAAATTTTAAACCCCCCGTGCAACCTCCCCCGCAAATCCCCCTCCCCGTGCGACCCCCCGCGCCCGCCCCCCACCCGCGAGTCATGCCGGCCACGACTGAGCCACCTACTGATGAAGGCTACAAGTTGATCCAGGCCCTCTTCATTAAGTTGTGAGAGCACGGCTCCGACACATTGCTCTGAGGCGGCAGTTTGTGCAATGAAATCTTGAGAGAAGTCAGAGACCTTGAGCACGGGTGCGGTGTACATGACCTCCTTCAAGGTGTCAAAAACTTTCTGGCACACCTATGTCCAGATCACCTGGCGTGGCTGCTTCCTGAAAGTCAGCTTTGTCAAGGGGGCAACAATGGTGCCATATTCCTTGACAAATCTCCTGTAGTAGCCAGTGAGGCCTAAGAAGGCTCTCATCTCTGTCTGTGTCTTTGGAGGTTCCCAAGCCAGGATGGTTTCCATCTTGGCCTGGAGGGGCTGCACCTTGCCACCCCCCACTTGGTGACCCAAGTAGACCACTGAACCCTGCCCTATTTGGCACTTACTGGCCTTGATAGTTAGGTATACACTCTGCACAGCACAAAGCACTTCCTAGCGGTGACACAGGTGGGTGATCCAGCTAGAACTGAAGACTGCAATGTTGTCTAGGTACACGGCACGGAAGTTCTCCAACCCAATCAGGGCCTGGTTGACCAAGCTCTGGAAGGTGGCATGGGCGTTCTTCAACCCAAAGTGCCCTTCTGGTTTCGAGAAAGTAGACCTCTCTTTAGCCCCCTCAGTCAAGGCAATCTGCCAGTACCCAGACGTTAAGTCAAACATGATGAGAAACTTGGCAGCTCCAAGCCAATCTATGAGCTCATCATCTCTGGGAATGGGGTGTGCACGTTGAGCCCCCGGTAGTCCTCACAGAACCTAAGTTCAGGTGTGACACCTGGAGGGGCAGTCTTGGGGACCAACACCACTGGGCTGGACCAAGGGCTATCTGAGGGGTCAATAACCCCTAACACCTGCATCTTGGAGACCTCCTCCTTAATGCTGGCTCTCGACCTTGTCAGATAACCTGAAAATTTTGTTCTTTACCGGTGTGCTGTCCCCAGTATCAATCTCATGGGTACACCATGTAGTGAGTCCTGGGGTAAGTGAGAACAAAGAGGCAAACTGCCCCTGCAACTGACGGTAGTCTCTCTGTTGATCTCGAGTCAGGGTAGAAGGAGAGGCTGACACCCTCCACTTACCAATCCAGCTCCTTGGAAGAAAGGAGGTCAAGGGGATGTTCACTCTCCTCTCCCACCCCATTATTAGTAAACAGGAGCATGGTAAGATCAGACCTCTCAAAGTGGGGCTTGAGGCGATTTACAAGAAGGACCCTTAAAGGGTTCCTGGGAGTCTTGAGGTGCACCAAGTAGGTGACATCACTCTTGAACTCCTTCACCTCATAAGGCCCAGACCAATGGCCCTGCAGGGCCTGGGGCTCCAGGGGCTCCATCACCCACACTTTTTGGTCAGCCTGGAACTCCACCAGAGTGGCATTCTGGTAATACCAGCATTTCATGTCCTCCTGGCTGGCTTCCAGATTCTCGTGGGCGAGCTTCCGGAAGCACGCTGTCTGGTTGCAAAGGGCCAGCATGTAGCTGATCACTTCCTGGGGGGATCTCCCAGGAGCTTGCTACCATCCCTCCTTCACCAAACTGTGAGGTATTCTCAAAGGGTGCCTATACAGAAGCTCAAAGGGGCTAAAGCCAGCCCCCTTCTGTGGTACCTCCCTGTAGGCAAACAACATGCATGGAAGGAGTATGTCCCACTTACGCCTCATGAGCTCTAGTAGGACATAATCATGCCTTTTAGGGTCCTATTGAAACTTTCAGCAAGCCCACTGGTTTGAGAGTGGTAAGGAGTGAAGAACTTGTAGGTTACCCCAAACTCCTTCCGCATGGCCTTCATGTACCTTGATATAAAGTTGTTACCCCGGTCAGATACCACCTCCTTGGGGAAACCTACACAGATAAAGATCCCCATCAGAGCCCTAGCCACAGTGGGTGCAGTCACAGCCTTTAGAGAGATATCTTCCGGGTACCGGGTGGCATGGCCCACCAAGATCAGAACAAATCTGTTGCCCATGGCTGTCTTGGGGTCCAGAGGACCAATGATGTGGATGTCCACCCTTTCAAAGGGGGTGCCAATGACAGGAAAAAATTGCAGGAGGGCCTTGCACTCCCCCCCCTGACTTGCCACTCACCTGGCAGGTAGGACAGGACCTACAAGCTCATCTTAGGCCTTCCTCATTTTAGGCCAATAAAGGTGGGTGGCAAGCCTGTCAAAAGGTCTTGTTTTGGCCCAAATGACCTGCCAGGGGTATATCATGAGCCAGCCCCAGTAGGAAGGTCCTGTAGCACTGGGGGACCACCAACACACGGGTTGCACCAGGCTCCGGATCCTTAGGCTCACTATACAGGAGACCATTCTCCCAGTAAATCAGATGTTTCCCAGAGGCGTCACCAGCTGCCTGGGTCTCAGCCTGCTGCCGAAAACCTACAAAAGAAGGGCATTCCCTCTGCATCTTGTAGTACTCCTCCCTGGTGGGACCCCCTTCCTGCTTCCAGTTGGACAGCTTGGGCAGGTTCCCCAGTTCAGCCACATCCTCCCCTGTAGGTTCTGGGGCGCCCCCCTCAGGGTCAGCCTCCTCTTGGACCGTGGGATTTCAGGAGCGGGTTTCCCATGCACCTTGCCCTTCCTCTTTTTGGCAGGCACTGGTGTCATTTTTTCAGGCTCCAGATCCTCTTGACTACCCTCTCGGGCTGCCACGAACCGTATGGTCAGGCACACCTACTCATGCAACCCTAACATCTCCAAGTGAGACCTAAGCTCGACTTCGTTCCAGGCGGTATGTTCCAGGTCATTGCCAAGAAGGCAATCGGCAGGCATGGATGGACCACAGATACCCTCAAGTAACCTGACACCCCCCTCCCCATTCAAAGGGAACCAGAGCCACTGGCTAGTGACTCTCACGGTTGTCGGCTACAGCAACTTGGTAGAACACATTAGGGACTATCTGCTCTGAGGACACCAGGTGACACCTGATGGTTGTCAAACTGGCTTCAGTGTCTCTCAGAGCCTCCACCCTATGCTCATTAATGATGACCCGCTGCCTGTATTTCCTAGTATTACTAGACATATGGGTTCTCTGCACCATCTCTCCGTCCATGACATCTTTTCGTGACCTCCCTAACAGCTCAGGTATGTCCTGAGTACATTTACAGCATGATATGCTTTCACATGTCTTTCTTAGTAGCTGCACTAACATTGAAGTGGGCACCATTGTTGAGTTCGCCAGAGAGCTTAGCTGCTCAAGACACTAAGATATGTGCCTCCTCTTCAGTAAAGATTTACTTCCTCTTCAGGGCCTCAGAATCCATCATGGTCGTCCCAGGCCATGTATACAGTAAACTGGAGTTATAGACATAAAGGGCCTTGTTTGTATTTTGGTGTTGTTTATTTTCTCTGGGTGATATATAAATAGATGTATGCGATGTTGTTCCTACATAGAGAGGTTTCTGTCATAGATTCTGCTGTTTGTGAACATTTTCTGATATCTAGCACAACAGATAATGTTTTAATTTCTTGCTACGTTTATGTCAACGTAAGAGTTGATGGCTGTTTTTAGCTCAAAACGTTAAAGAATGTTGCTTTTTAAATAAGTTTGCACACATAGAATAAAGTTCATTTCTCAAGAGTTGTAATATATGTGCATCAATTCTGGGTGTACTTTATCATGTATGTGTGCATGTTTGCGCCTGGAATACGTTTTTTTAAAATCTCTGTTTCTGGGGACTGTGCAGAAAAAAGCAAACATATGTTCATCTAATGCACAGTCTTTGGTTCCAATTGTTTTTGATGATCACTTTTTCTTACAGTATTCAAAATTACATTTTTGTGAGTGACAAAAAGTGTCCCTACCAGTTATTTTGCAAATTCAACTCAACGGCAATCTCTAAATGAGGCCATCTCTAAGACACCATATGGAGGAACATTTTGATTTAAAAACCGTATGAACTCACATTGTGCCAGCCAATATGGTTAGATTTAGACAGTTGTCCATCTATGTACTCTGACTATTACTGACCTGGCTGGAATCATACGAAGAGATCTACATCAGCCATCCGTTGAGATTTTATACCTTCACTCATACATTAAACTCATTTGTAACCAAAAACTATAGTTTTCTCCGAAAATGAAATACATCAAGATAGTAGGCAGATTTTTGACTGTCAAAATTGTATGTTAAAGTATTCTGTTCCAGAAATAAGTCCTGAAAGGCCTTAAAATGTCATGATCCTGACAATTATTCAGTTGACGTTGATCCAATTACATTTTACCCAACTGATCAGCTGGTGCAAAAAAAAACACAGAAGAATATCCATTGAGAGAGCTTGATCCTAAGACAGGTCAAAATTTAGATTTGGGGAAATAACTGTTTTTTCTTGATAGCTGCTTTTTCTGCAGGACCCCTGTGCAGTGTTTAAGGCTGCCAGCAAGACAACATGGCTCTCTTTACAAGTTGGCAGGTGTGCTATTCCCAATGGGATACAGTTCTAGTAAATTCTGGGTAGCCCGTTGTTCCGGCATCCAGGATTACTGAATGTGGGAACACTTGTCCAAGCTTTACTGGTTCCCAAATCACACCCAGTAAAACCACTGGCCATGGAGGGAACTGCAGAACCTGAGGCACATAAAGTGTTCCCATTCACCTTCCTCCACAGCACCTGGGAATTATGGCACTCTCACTGCCGCAGCCCCAGATCTGCCCTGCCAGCAAATATCCTCTCAATCACATGCCATGTGGCATGCCACGGCCCCTCAATCAGATTTATCTCCTGCTCAGAAAAGGATGTAAATCTAAGAAGAAAAGTCCCCAGAAATGAGGATAACTTGCAGTCAAGACCCGGTAATCCTGGGTCCATCTTATTATTCCCCTTATTAAGGGCTAAAACTTGCAGTACTCTTAGTTTGGAGAGAGGGGAGTAGTGGCAATGCTGCCACTAGTTCCTCTCCTTCCAAACTCCAGGCATGTTTATAAGCAAGTCCCTGTGCCCCATGCCTGTGTATCCCCTTCTATGCCCTACGGTTTTACCAGATGCATTTCTGCGCCTGGTAAAACTGGGCTCAGTGCTGCCGCTCCCTCTAATTCAGAGAGCTGGGGCACTGAGCTGCTCAAAATTGGCCTGAATGGTATTGCCCTAGTGATATCTCTCTGGCTTACTCATAATGAGGGCTCAACTGGCCTGCTCTGATTTCTGACCCAGCTAGTGGGTGCAACAATTGACTTGCTGCCAGAAAGCAGTGCTGTTTTACAACTAATGTATAATTATTCTTGATCATAGTAACAAGCTTTGAAAGTGCATTCTTCCTCTACACTTCATGTTTAGAACACTGCACCCCATGTAACAAGATTGCTGATCTTCCAACATCAGTTTACAAGGCAAGTGACAGGATTAAGAAGTAATATTGCAGCACTCAATGTGCCAATCTGATATGGCAGCATCATGCATTATGTTGGCTCAAATACCCCGTTTTACCAACCTCTTATGTAGAGACTGTCCTTCAAGATTAACATCACACAGAAGTCCATAATATGACCAATGACATCTCTGGAGGAGCCACAACACCACAAGACTACAAGTGAAAAGAGGAGGCATGAAAATAGGGTTTTTCATATCTAGAGCAATAGGTATCACTAACATTTAACAGTAGGGCTAACAATAGGGCTTTAGATGCTGAAGCAATGACTATTAATGGTGTTTAATATTATTCTGCTTTTTGTTTGAAGCTTTTTAGTGGTTTAAAAGGGAGGAAGGGGTTGGAGCTGCAACAATCAAAACAGTAGGCCGAGAAACCAAAATAGCGACTCTGTACAGTTGACAGAAGAGGAGGGTCTTCAGGTCTCTTTAGTGTTTGCTGACATCTATCTCTAGGCAAAGGTCAGGTGGGAAGGGATTACCAAGGATGGTGAGCACAGGGATCGCCTACTAAACTGTTTTCATCTTTTGAGGTGGATGATGAGTCCTCTATGAGGCAGTGACATGAGGTATTTGAGTTATACAGAATGATCAATATTTTGAGATAGGTCATGACATGCTTGTAAAAATCCATGTGTTTGAGGCATAGGACTTTGAATTCAGCACACTTCTAAGCCCACATCCAGTGGAGGGACTTCATTATTAAGGTGAGATCCCCATGTTTGGGGCCTTCAGAGCTTCTTTGCCATTTCTGATGGAAGACCATCACAGATTCTACAGCAGTAGCCAAACTGAGGGAGGGCAACAGTTGATCTGGTGGTGTATTAACAGAAGTGGTGCAAGAATACATTTGTTGACATTTTGTAACACAATTTATTATTGTAATCATTGAAAAGTTGGGCAGTAAAGAAATATATATTGGAAAAAATCCTGGCATATGAAGGAAACCCTCTGGCATGTAATGACCTATATTCTGTTGGTATTTTGATTTTATTAATCTGAAATGTTGCTGGACTATTAATTGGCCAAAAAAGAGTTATGGGAATTATGTCTATGTACACTGTATAGAACTGGCGCTATTTCTACTGCCATTTGATTTGCAATGGACATTTTTCCATTAAGCACACTGTAATTGTAATTGTATTTATATAGCACTTACTAACCCTGATGAGGCATTGAAGCGCTTTTCAGTGAGCAGCACGCTACTCCAGAAACCAAGGTTGACTTCTGGTGGAGGATTAGTATAGGGAACTATAAGTGCTAATTGGAGAGTTGGACATGTCAGTCTTTTAGTTGGATTGAATAGGATAATGAAGGGATAGAGGAGGGAAGAGTCTAGAAAGGGTTATTTCGGAGAACATAATACTAAAATGAGGTTTGGGATGAGTCAGAGAGTGGAGGTAGAGGACATGTCGAAAAAGGTATAGGCTGAGACATAGAGTACTGTGTCAAATAGGCACTGCTTCTTGAGTAGCACAAATATGTACCGGGCACCCAGACTTATTGTAGACAGTGCTCTGAGTGGACTAGCTTCTGCCAGGGCACAAGGGCAAAGCAAAAATAACGAGCATTGAATCATGTCCCTATATGGGACCCTATATGTCTTGTCGGGATGATAGACAAATATTTTACTTCACCAATGCCTTATTTGTTCCATTATGTATCCTTTTATGTTTTTCTCATTCTTGTGTGGCTAAACTAAGTCCTCAGTTTACAGTAATTGCATCAAAAAGAATCGTATTTTCCCATCATGTACATTGAAACTGAAAGCGTTTCTATACTGACAAACATCTGACTGCCAGGAATTACCTGCACTGTTCTATCAAATTTATAGACAACAGCTATGTTTTTTTATGTTTATTCGTAGGCATGCTTTCTTGTTTTCATTTGTACCACATGCTTGCAATAATTTTTTTTTAAATCAATATAGCCATAGCAGCACTTTGCCCAGGCCAGACCTGTTGCCTTTGCCAAAGCTTGCTTGTATTTCTCAAGGCGTACAGTGTCTCACGGTGCTCTGAAGAAGTTGGAAGGAAGCATGTTGGCGCTATATTTAACAGCTAAATAAATACATCCAATTCAATTGGAAAAAATGTCAGGGCTCAGAAAATCAAGTGGCTTTCTATTGCTACTTACTATGTTTCTCTCTTGGGACACTGTTATGTGGCTTCCTAAGTACCTTTTTGTTTTACTGTTTCTTTATTTTCACCTCCAACAGAAGAGAGCCGTGCAAATAGTTTAACCCGAACAAGCCCTCAAGAGAGTAGAACAAAAGTGAAATCGTGGAGGTAAACTCTGCCCCACTGCTTTCGACAACACAAATCTCCCTTGTAAATACTGTCTTTCATTCGCTTTACTGGATCATGGAGATGCACGTTTTGTCCCAGAATTCAGCCTAAAGCCTCTTTTGGGCAGATTAACTCCCTTGTGTTCAGTGCTGGGCCCGGATTAACCCCGAGGCGCCCTGCATTGTCTCCCTCCTTCTATTTATCCCGATGTCTCCTATTATCTTTTCTTTTCATCAGACAAAATGGTACAAAGTTTAATCCACGGTAAACCTCTGCGGTGTGGGGAATTTGTTTGGTCTTCATCTCTGACAGTCGTTTCACCTTTTAATGCAAACAACCCATCTGAATAAATAACCCTGTCAATGGAAGCTGCTAACTTGAAGCTCAGGACAGACTTTAGGCAAATACCAGAGAGCAGTCTCATTAGTTCTTTACAAGCCAGTCAGGGAACTGCTGATGGGGGACTCAATGAATAGCCTGCCAGTGCTCAGACATGGGACCTTATCTCCACCAAGGCAGCTTCAGAAATAGATGTATACAATAAACTGCACATATGCGTACATTTATATGCAACATTTTTATGTGTACGTTTATTCATGTTTGCATCTGAGCATGCATACAATATTAAAATCTATCACTCGCTACTTGTGGACCTCTGTCCACACATTACCATTTATTTTCTGTACATAAAATCAATTTAAGTGCTCAAAAGCCATATACAACAAGCATTTGCAATGCAATAGGTCTTGCATCTGCGAGAGTTTGAGCTTTTGGCATTGTAAATGACAATGCCTTTTATTTATGTGTTGGTTTTTAAAACATAAATAAAAGGCATTATCATTTACAATGCCAATAGCTTAAACTCTCACAAATGCGTGACCTTTTGCATTGCAAATGTTTGTTTGTAAAAGCGCCCCATGCCGCCCTTTCACTTTAATGGCGGCCACGCCCCTTTCTTTAGACGACCCACGTCTAAAGAAAGGTGCGCAGTCACCAATAAAAGTGAAAGGTGGTGGGGGAGCGTGAAAGGTGGTGGGGGAGGTGAAAGGTGGTGGGGGAGCGACCCCTGACCTTGACTGGTAGGTCGCTCCCCCACCACACAGCTCCGTCTGTGTGCCCTGCTGCTGCCCCTGATTGTGCTCGTTTTTTCCTTTCTGTGCCCCCTTGCTGCCCCTGATTGTGCTCGTTTTTCCTTTCTGTGCCCCCTTGCTGCCCCTGATTGTGCTCTGTTTTTCCTTTCTGTGCCCCCTTGCTGCCCCTGATTGTGCTCGTTTTTCCTTTCTGTGCCCCCTTGCTGCCCCTGATTGTGCTCGTTTTTCCTTTCTGTGCCCCCTTGCTGCCCCTGATTGTGCTCGTTTTTTTCCTTTCTGTGCCCCCTTGCTGCCCCTGATTGTGCTCGCTTTTTCCCTTTCTGTGCCCCCTTGCTGCCCCTGATTGTGCTCGTTTTTTTCCTTTCTGTGCCCCCTTGCTGCCCCTGATTGTGCTCGTTTTTCCTTTCTGTGCCCCCTTGCTGCCCCTGATTGTGCTCATTTTTTTCCTTTCTGTGCCCCTTGATGCCCTGATTGTGCTCGTTTTCCCTTCTGTGCCTGTTTCCCGCTGCTGCGGCCCTGCGGCCCCGCCCCCTCACTGCCCATTCGCTGCCCCATTCCCTGCTCCTCCCTCCCACCTCCCCATTTATGGCGGCCGCGTGGCAGTGAAGAGAGCGACCCCTGACCTTGACTGGTAGGTCGCTCCCCACCACACAGCTCCGTCTGTGTGCCCTGCTGCTGCCCCTGATTGTGCTCTGTTTTTTCCTTTCTGTGCCCCCTTGCTGCCCCTGATTGTGCTCGTTTTTCCTTTCTGTGCCCCCCTTGCTGCCCCTGATTGTGCTCGTTTTTCCTTTCTGTGCCCCCTTGCTGCCCCTGATTGTGCTCGCTTTTCCTTTCTGTGCCCCCTTGCTGCCCCTGATTGTGCCTCGCTTTTCCTTTCTGTGCCCCCTTGCTGCCCCTGATTGTGCTCGTTTTTTCCTTTCTGTGCCCCTTGCTGCCCCTGATTGTGCTAGTTTTTTCCTTTCTGTGCCCCCTTGCTGCCCCTGATTGTGCTCGTTTTTTCCTTTCTGTGCCCCCTTGCTGCCCCTGATTGTGCTCGCTTTTCCTTTCTGTGCCCCCTTGCTGCCCCTGATTGTGCTCATTTTTTTCCCTTTCTGTGCCCCCTTGATGCCCTGATTGTGCCTGTTTTCCCTTCTGTGCCTGTTTCCCGCCGCTGCGCCTGCGGCCCCGCCCTCACTGCCCATTCGCTGCCCCATTCCCTGCTCCTCCCTCCCACCTCCCCATTTATGGCGGCCGCCTAAGGCAAGCCCGTCTGCGCCCGTCCGCGCCGCGTGATCGCGCCCAGCGCCAGACCCCCTGGTCCGGGCATCCCCGCGCCCGCCACATCAACAGACGCCGATACGACGCCAGCACCCTCCACGCACTCAACCCCGGAAAAGATCACGCCTGCTACCAGGCCACCCCGAAGCGCACCCAAGGGCCCTTCACCTGCCGGAACTGCAGCTTCGCCAGCACCCACCCCGCCAAACCACCGCCAAACCACCGCCCAGGAAAGAACCCAACTACCTCAGATGCATCCTCCTCAACACCCGCTCCGCCCGCAAACACGCCATCGAACTCTGGGACCTTCTCGACTCAACCTCCTCAGACGTTGCATTCCTGACGGAGACCTGGCTGAATCCCGCTTCAGCCCCCGACATCGCCATTGCCATCCCGGACGGATACAAGATCACCCGCAGGGACCGCACCAACGGAGTCGGAGGAGGCATCGCCATCGTCCACAGAAACACCCTCAGAGTCTCAACCAACACCGACGACACCCTCAGCACCGCCGAACACATGCACTTCCAGATCCACACCGATCCCAACACCACCCTCAGAGGAACCCTCATCTACAGACCCCCGGACCCCGACCACAGTTCAGCGATTCCATCGCTGACTTCGTCAGCACACACGCCATCACCTCCACGGACTACATCCTCCTCGGGGACCTGAACTTCCACCTCGAGAACAACAAGGACACCAACTCCACCACCCTGATCGACAACCTCGCCACCCTCAGACTCAGACAGCTCGTGACTACACCCACCCACGCCGCCGGCCACACGCTAGACTCCATCTTTTCCGCAAGCCCACACGTCTCCTTCAACCACACCTCCGAACCCCACTGGACTGACCACCACTGCATCCACTTCACCTACAGGAAGCCCACCACGCACCACCGCACCGAACAAATGCTCTCGCCGCTGCTGGAGCAGAGTCACGGAAGACCAGCTAACCACAACCTCGCCCCTGAGCCCACCCGCCGAACCTCCGACCCCGACACCGCCGCCCGCAACCTCAGACAGTGGATCGACGACTGCGCCAACACCTCGCCCCGCTCAAGAATCCGCCCAACAGCCACACCAGCAAGAAAGCCACCTGGTTCACCGAAGACCTCCAGGCCTCCAAACGAACATGCCGAAAACTGAGAAGATCTGGCTCCACGAACGGACAGCGGACAGCTACGCCGCCCACAAGAACGCCACCCGCAGTCACCATCACCTCATCAGATCCGCCAAAAGGGCCTCACTCAAAGACCGCCTAGACAACAACGCACACAACAGCAAAGAGCTCTTCAACATCATGAAGGAACTCTCCAACCTCAGCTCCAACACCAACGACATCCAGCCATCGCGAGACCTGTGCGACTCACTGGCCACCTTCTTCCACCGCAAAATCGCCGACATCCACGACAGCTTCAACACCACGACCGCCCCGGCAACCACCGAGACCACTGCCCCCACAACCACCAACCGCCTGCTCTCCTGGACCAACATCAACGACGAGGACACCAGCGAGATCATGAACACCATCCACTCCGGTTCACCGCTAGACCCGTGCCCTCACCACATCTTCAACAAAGCCAGTACAGCCATCGCGCCCATCTCCGGAAAATAATCAACATCTCCTTCGAGACAGCAACCTTCCCGGAAAGCTGGAAGCACGCCGAGATCACCGCCTTACTCAAGAAACCCAAGGCAGACCCCAAGGACCTCAAGAACTTCCGACCCATCTCTCTGCTCCCGTTCCCCGCGAAGGTCACCGAGAAAATCGTCAACAAACAACTGACCCGCTACCTCGAGGAGAACAACATCCTGGACCATTCCCAGTCCGGCTTCCGCAGCAACCACAACACCGAAACCGCCCTCATCGCCGCCACCGATGACATCAGGACCCTGCTAGACAACGGAGAAACAGCAGCCCTCATCCTCCTGGACCTATCAGCCGCCTTCGACACGGTCTGCCACCACACACTACGAACACGCCTTCACGACGCCGGGATCCAAGAGAAGGCCCTGGACTGGACCACATCCTTCCTTTCCGGCAGAACACAAAGCGTCCGCCTCGCCCCCTTCCAATCCAAGGCCACCAAGATCATCTGCGGCGTACCCCAAGGCTCCTCCCTCAGCCCAACGCTGTTCAACATCTACATGGCACCCCTCGCCCACGTCGCCCGACAGCACAACCTCAACATCATCTCCTACGCCGACGACACCCAGCTGATCCTCTCCCTCACCAAAGACCCTCACACCGCCAAAGCCCACCTCCACGAAGGAATGAAGGCCGTCGCCGAATGGATGAGGACCAGCCGCCTGAAGCTGAACTCGGACAAGACGGAGGTCCTCATCCTTGGTTCCAACCCTTCAGCCTGGGATGACTCCTGGTGGCCAACATCACTGGGAACAGCCCCGCCACCCACCGACCACGTACGCAACCTAGGGGTCATCCTCGACCCCACCCTCTCCATGACTAAGCAGGTCAACGCCGTTTCCTCATCCTGCTTCAACATCCTCCGAATGCTCCGCAGGATCTTCAAGTGGATCCCCACCGAAACAAGAAAAACAGTCACCCAGGCCCTCGTCACCAGCAGGCTGGACTACGGAAACGCCCTCTACGCAGGAACGACGGCTAAGCTCCTGAGACGGCTGCAACGCATCCAGAATGCCTCTGCACGTCTTATCCTCGACATCCCCCGACGCAGCCACATCACACCCCACCTGAGAGACCTGCACTGGCTCCCTGTCAACAAGAGGATAACCTTCAAGCTCCTCACCCACGCACACAAAGCACTCCACAACTCCGGACCAGCCTACCTCAACAGACGACTCAGCTTCTACACCCCCACCCGCCAGCTCCGCTCGACCAGCCTCGCCCTCGCCACAGTCCCCCGCATCCGGAAAACGACCGCCGGCGGCAGATCCTTCTCCCACCTCGCCGCCAAGACCTGGAACTCCCTCCCCACCAACCTCCGACAGACCCAAGACCTACTGGCCTTCAGAAGACTCCTCAAGACCTGGCTCTTCGATCAGTAGCAGCACCACCCCCCTCTTCCCCCAGCGCCTTGAGACCCTCGCGGGTATGTAGTGCGCTTTATAAGTGACATGATTGATTGATTGATTGATTGATTGAAAGCACGGTATGGGGTGCTTTTACAAAAAAATGCATTTGTTTGTTAAGTAGACAAACAATTTTTTTTTTGTAAAAGTGCCCCATGCCACGCTTTTACTTTAATGTCAGCCAAGCCCTTTTCCTTAGATGCGGCTCATCTAACGAAAGGTGCGCGGCTGCCATTAAATTGAAAGTGCGGTATGGGGCGCTTTTACAAAAAAAAAGCATTTTTTTGTCAAGTTAACAAACATTTTTTTTTTTGTAAAAGTGCCCAATGCCGCCCTTTCACTTTAGCGTCGGCCACGCACCTTTCTTTAGACTCATCTAAAGAAAGGTGTACGGCAGCCATTAAAGTGAAAGCGCAGTATGGGGCGCTTTTGAAAAAAAAAAGCATTTGTTAAGCAGAATAGCGCGTGCAGAAGTGCCGCGCTGTGCAAGTAGCATTTTTCAAAGAAAAAGCGCAGCGTCCATGATCAGGCGCCATGCTGTCAGAAAAACAGGGTGGGTTAGGGAGAGCCTGTCGTGCCTGCAACAGCAGCTAGAATAAAGACATTAAAGAAAATAGTGCTCACAGACTGTAGATAAAACAGACTGTGTAGTAAAAAGTCCAGTCCTCATGGGAGGTTACAAATTCAGACAAGGAGGTACAAAGGAGGGACTACTAAGCCTATTCATGAATCAAAAGCAACCATTTCGAAAGGATAGTAAAAGAGCCTATTGAAAAGATGGGCGGAAAATGGGCGGAGCTTCAAGTCCATACCTGAATACAGCATGCCTCGCAGAGCAGCACATGCGTTGCCCAGGCTCGACCTAAAAACAAAATAAATAATTTTAGGCAACAAATGCCAGATCAAGCAGGGATATGCATTTGCAGACTGAATTTAGGACAGGGGAAAATCTGGAGGTGTGTTGGATTTTTCCAAGTCAAAATTTTAGGAGTTATTGTTATTCCAAAGGAAGGAGAGGTGGAAACAGGGGCATAACGGAGGCCCCTGCGTCACGGAGGGGGGGGCCCTTCAGGGGACCCCAGTCCTTCAGGGGGGCCTTATTCAGCTTGAGGTTAATGAAATCTGTAAGATTTGGGAGAGTCGGGCCCCTCAACTCATTTTGCAGGAGGTCCCCATCATTTTGCATTACGCCACTGAGTGGGAAGATAGTGAACATCCACAAAATCATATCTTTGTGGGTACTATACTAATATATTGACAGTGGGTTTTGCCACCCCATTGTTACACATATATTGACTTTATAAACAAGCATTGGCATAGCCAATAGGTCTCGCCTTTGGGACCTTATAAGTGTTTAGACATGCAACACTTGATGTTGTTGCACCAAGGATATTGTGCTGGATAACTAAACACTTATAAGGTCCCAAAGGCGAGACCTATTGGCTATGCCAATGCTTGTTAGATTTAGTTTTGTAACCAAAACTACACTTTAACAGTGTGTTTTTCAGTTAATTTCGGCGTTTTTTAAACATACCTTAAGGTTTTCTTACCAAAGTTAACCGTAACTTTACTTTAATATTTTGAACTTAAGTGGCAGAAGGGAATTCAGTGCACATAGGTGACGACAACCAAATTAGAGAAGAAACTGCAAGTTTGTCCTATTGTTCTCAGCCCCTCAGAAACACAATGAAGCATTCAAATGTTTGCCCTGAAGCACAAGTCAGGGTGCACTGTGAACAAAGATGACAAAGGCAACCGTCAGGCCTAGGAGCATGAGCATGGTCAGTAACACAGTCTGCTTTTGGTTGAATGGAGGATGCCCACCTAGATCAAGATGGGCTGTTGATGTGTATGGAAAGCATGGCACTTCAGGTTGGCAGGGTCTAGGGAATGTTCACACTCCTTTTGAATGTCACCAAAGGCCGCTTCTAAATGGTTTTCTAGTAGTGGTGTAAGCACTTATCGCCAAAAGAGTTTGAGTAGTGTATTTATGCTGATGAAAGGAATGGTGCTGATGCGCTCTTTTGCCAGAGTGGTAGAAATCGGGTCACCAAAGAAACCCGCCGGTCTGAGGCCATAGAAGGGGCTTGATGCTGTAAGAAAATCACATTTTGAATTTGTTGGAGATTTGTCAGGAAACGGGAGCCTAGCCTACGACGTGTAATATGTCCATAATAAATCCATTTGATATTACCGAAGGTGCAATATTCATATTAGAAAGACCATATTTATAAGATTATACTGGTTTGTCCTTTGGTATGCTCATGAAATTCTCAGTCACATCTCATTAATGCATATATTTAATTTACTGCTTTATCTTTACTATAGTTTTTGCACACAAGTAGCAGACAACACGTGTTTTGCTACCAGGTGGCACAGTCACATGTTTTTTTTTCAAGGCTTATTGTAGCAGTAAACAGTTTTAAATGGTGCTCATCTTGGTAGGTCATATTTGTGTCTCGGGGTTGTGGTAGACGGTCTCATGAAGTCTGTCACAGTTGGAGCTCACGCCATTTAAATCTTGGACTTGGTGCTTACCAGTAGGACTTATCTAGCGCATTCTCATTTCAGGCCATTCTAATTAGGGCAACAGTGGGGGCGGGTTCACTTACTAAAGCCCTACTCTATCTGAACAATTTAATTTTATTTTGTATTTGAGGTCATGCCGAGGCAATAGGATTATTCAGAGCTATACAATGGATGCTTAGTATTATATTAAGTGTACACACAACTTTCATACCCCCAAACCTGCTTCTTGAGCCATCCCAAGCACCTTGGAAAAACACGAGCTAGAATGACGAACTAAACATTTATAACATGGACAGATAAGGTAGTTCTGATTAATATTGCTGCTCCATTTCAGTGAGGGCAGTAGTAACAGACTTGTGGACGTGAACTGATGGACCCTCACATTTTCCCAAAAGTAGATGCCAGGGTAACCAGACCTGGCTAAACACTGCAAGTCCTGGGAGGAGAAGCAGGATCCAGGAAGATGAGGGAGCGGCGTAGTAGTTCCCCTCAAGGATGTTGCAGCATATCCCAGTGGGCCCTAAATCGAATGTGTGCTCCCGGATGACAACTGGGATGGTAAATAAACCTTCCAGATTCAGACGCACTAAAGGGCCCCCAGACATGCATACAACTTCAAAGGGAGAAGTGCAAACTGACATGGTGGCACAGAAGAGGTTAGAAGGAAGCCATTCCCACTTTGGTCACCATTTTAAAGAAAGTGAATGTGGAAAAATCTAGCACAGCAGTGGACTCGTTCCTGTAGGAAATGGAGTCACAAATAGTGGGCAGAGGCTGGATCACAGCAACAGAGACCGATCTGAAGTAAAAATGGATTAAAGGGGATGTCTCAGGAACTTGGCAATCCACAGACAATGGGTAACCAGGGCTCTTCTCTTAAACTCCAAGGAAGAAAGGCAAATGCACTAAGTGTTGCAAATGTATGGGCAACTCAGAGCTAGTAGTGTTGAAGGAAGCATTGCTAATACCTTTTAGAACCAGCTATAGTAGGGAAAAGTTCAAGTGGATGAACTCCAGTGTGTCCGCGAAAGGATCAGGGTGACAGCGTGGTGGAGCCAGAAAGAACTGCTTATAAAATTGAAGGAGGGCGAAGGCATTGCTCTTTCTTAGCGTGAGTGCTAACAGAAGGTGTTTTTGCCCCCCAGCATGAAAAAGCTACATGACTTGGCATTCACTTAGCAAAGATGGCCATGCATAAGAACCAATTAGGAAACGTTAAAAAAAAAGGTACAACACCACCAAATTGTTAGTCACACTGTACATAGAAGCTAGTACACGGAAGCAACATATTTTTGCGACTCAACTCCGCCTACACCGTTAGTCCAATTAGGCTCTTAACTCCACCCTTGGAACCTGGACTTACATAATCCATCATCATGTACTCACTATAAAGCACTCCAGAGAAATCTTCAAAAACGACCCATGTCCTTTATAAAGTATTTAGATCGATCTACCAAAATGTACATTTTTTTTGCTTATTCTGGTTCCAACTGAATTTAGCAATTTTGTTTTTAACAGCCCTTTGATGTCAATCTTATACAATATTTAGCCTTGTGAGTTCTATTAGTAAGTGTATTTTTCAGCACAATGTAATCAGTCCGATGAACAAAATTCCAGTAGATGTAGGCCCAGGCGAGTTCTGTAATTAGATGTGTAAATATCCACGCAAATAAAACCCTTCACCATGAATGGTCGCCGCCCCTCCGCGTCCGCTGGCCCAGGCCCCGCTCTGAACTCTGCCGGGCAGTTAATCACTTTCTAAGAGACGGGGTGAGTGAATGGTGCCGCGGGGACAGCTGGGCAGGAAGGGGGCGGAAGGCGAACAAAGCGGACAGAGACTGGAGGCAGAAATGGTGAGGGGTGGAGGTGGGGGGTGAGAGACTGCGTCTACCAGAGAGAGCGTCGCACGGACGTTAACAATAGCTAGAAAGAGAGCCGGGTGAGAGCAGGGGGGCGCAGCCAAAGTAAGGCCGGGGTAGACAGCAGGCCGCGGGTAGGGAGGGAGAGTACAGGAACCAAGAAAGTGCGAAACAGAAGAGTTAGTAGGGGGAGAGAAACAAGAAGGACCTTGGGAGCAAATAATTAGATGCATTGTTTGTGTTTATTTTGGATAATTCACTCATGTTCTACGGCCTGCTCCCCCTCCCAGCAGAGATGGTTCAAACACAATTTGGTAATGAGCACATTGATTCAAATGGAGAGGGCAGCAAAAAGCAACTGTGCAGACCGAGTAAGCAAGGGTTAAATAAAGCAGGAGGCAATCTAGAGACTGTGTTAAATTAATAGGTAGAAAATGGACAGTTGGAAATGGTCAGGATATTCTTACTTTAGGTTATGTGCACTCATTCCATTTGTAGCTTGCTGGAGATCTGCCTTCAACATTACAGAGTCGCAACTGAAGCGTTGCTTGATATGTCTTACATGTTTGCAATATTAATCATCCAGCTCAGAAATGAACACCTCAATCTGGAAGCGATGTCACGAACTGTTTCCAGGGATGTTTCGTCACCTTCTGTTTGAAAGAACACTGGCTCACAAAAGTACTGTGATACCCGACACTCACTGCTGTATGCGAAACTTATCAAATCTGATGCTGCGGTTTGCCATTTTTGAGCACACGCACACTATACTGACGCAATTTATTTCAAAGATTACTGTGGCAATAATTAAGCAATATCTATAATTTACATGCCAACCCTCCAGGGTTAGGAGGGGTACCACCGATTGTTGCTAGGTGAAAATGTCAATATATTAGCTGTGTTTTTTTGTTGTTTCCAATGCAAGAAAACGAGAATATCGATTTCTCTGGTTATTTTTCCTAAGTTTTCCTGTTATGCTTTTTCAGTCTTTGGCATGTATGCTATAATACGCCTGAAATGAACAGGGATTGACAGGCTAAACTCATCACGTCTCATACTTGCGAGATGCAATGACAAAATAAAACAAGTTTGACGAGGAGAGGAGGAGGCAGCAGGGGGAGGGGAGAGAGGAGGGGGCCTGCGCCTGTTTCCCTTGCGGGAGCGAGCAGGGGCACCATCTGTTTGCAAGTTAATTACAAACAGATGGTTTCAAAGCTCACTCCCGCAAGGGAATCGCCAAACGTGCACGCGTTGCCATTGAAAGCAATGCAAAGCGTGCACGTTTTTGGCCAAAAAAGTTAATCGATTCCTAAAGGTCTCCTCCTATGCAGCGCATGCGCGCTGCGTAGGCGAGACCTAAAAATGTTGGCATGAGTGTGCAAATGGAGTGAAAAACGTCCATGTACATTCTCAAATAAATGGATAGGATTGTCTAAAATTCGAAAAGATATATTTTCTGCATGGAGAAAAAGTAGTAAAATTGCTAAGATCCTGATTACGAGGTGGGGGGCTGGTAACAGGTGAGGAAGTTATCACATCTGTTAAAAAACATTTTTACAGGATGGGCTATTTACAGGATGTGGCAAAAAGCTCCTTTCCATGAGATTTAACAGAAAATTAAGTATAACATACAGAATCAGTGTTTAATGCGCCAAATTCTGCATGTTTTCCTTTTTTCTGGACCTTTTCTACACTGACTCCTATATGGACAGAGACTGAAATCCACCCCCAGGTCGTAATCAGGGCCTAAATGTGGTAATATACTCTTCCTCCTTGCTTTTTCCAGTGGACTGTCTACCTTGAAGACAATAAGGAGTAAGTTTAGAGCAACAGGATTACTCATGGAAATTCATATCTTCCATAGATCTCCATGCCTCCATAGCATTTTTGTGAATTGTCTAAAAGCTATCAATCTACTTAAATCATAGAAGGAAACAAATGTGTTATGAGTAGATTTCTTACTATTAAAATGATGCTCGGAACCTACACCACTGCACTTATGGCACTTTCCAGAAGTCTGCAGGAAAAAAAATATATATATATTTTAACTAAGTGTTTTTATTGGGGTTTTCAACAAGCAACAACAATTACATTGATGTGACTCTATTTATGGGGCAAATTGTCGTCTCAGGTGACTCGGAAGAAGTGGTCAAGAAGGGCATCCCACGAAGGAGAGTTGGGGCATCTGCGTATACCCCGGACCTCCTTGAATCGTACAGCCTTGCCCTCAGCCCTTACCCACCGCTGCAATGCCCCATACCAGGCCTCTAGTTTGGGGGGCTGGGACAATCACCTGTGAAGGGTGATAGCGTGTTTAGCGAGTAGTAATGCAAGTCTAGTAAAGCACGCCCTGACCGCCACGCGCTTTCCATGTTTGAAAATTGCCAGAGCGCAAGCCTCCCAAGTACTTATGTCTGGAAGCTCTGTTACTTTGTGGAGCTTTGTGTGAATTGTCTGCCAGTATGTTGAAAGGATGGGGCAGGACCACAACATATACTGTATTTCGGCTGGGAACTCGAGCAACTCGGGCAGCCTGGGCAGGCCGTGCGGAAGAATCGGATGAGCTGATGCAGCGTGAGGTAGGCCCTGTGGAGTATAGTGAATTGAATACTTTTAAACCAGTCATTGCAGGAGCCTCGGTGTAGGAATTTAAGAGCCCTGTCCCATTCAGTGTCGTGGGGTGCCTGTCCAAAATCTGTATCCTATTTGTCTCTAAGTGACATTAGCGGGGTCCCTATGTTTTTCCTCATTGCCCTATAAAGCCACGTTATAAGACGGCTTCCCATAGTTAGTAGGGGCTGTATAACAAAGTGAGTGGGAGGCTCAATATCCACTATGGACCACTGGGTGTGGAGCATGAACCGCAGCTGGTGAAACTGTAAGTATTGACCCCTGGGGAGAGCAAAGTCGTCGACTAAGTGGTCGATGGTAAGGAGTTGGCCGTCTTGGAATAAGCCACTTACAGCTGTAAGGGAACAGTCATGCCAGGGTGTTAGATCTCTGTATGAGTGAGAGTTGGGAGGGTGCGGGACGCCCTGCAGGAGGAAATCAGGAGCTTACGTAACAATGTGGAGAGTAAGGTTTAGTGCCCGCCAAATGCATTTGTGTGCGATTGCTACTAATTGTGGTTGTTGGCATGGGGGGGCCGTGTCGGGCAATTGGAAGCCCTGAAGCTCTGTGGGTGTGATGGGGGCCTGTGTCTGCACATGTTTCAACCAGATTACACTGTGCCAGCCATCGCACGACCCATTGAAGCTGGGCTGCCAGGATGTAAGCTTCAAACGAGGGCACACCAAGGCCTTCCTTCCCGATGGGCAGCTGGAATTTTTGTAATGCTATGCGATGTCGTTTATTGCCCCAGATAAGCTCTCTGAGCAGTGTATCGAGGTCCTGAAAAAAACTGCGAGAGGGGACGATGGGAAGGTTGGCGAAGTAGTAGAGAAGGCGGGGCAGGATAATCATTTTGGAGATGGCTATTTTTCCTGTTGTGGCCAGTAGGAGTTTTTTCCAAAATATTCCACAATATTCAATTGGGAGACCATCCAGGCCAGGCGTTTTATTCCTGGCTAGGTAGTGTATAGCCTGTTTGATCTCTTGGGTGGTTAAGGGTTCATCTAGTTCCTCTCTACTGACGGGTGTGACTCCTAGAAGTGGGCACCCAGAGAGGAATGAGCTGATCTCTGTCACTGACGGGTGAGGAGTTGCAGCATAGACCAAGGAGGAATAAGTGAAGAAGGCCTCTAGGATAGCTTGTTGGGTGTGGAGGTTAATACCGGAGGGCGAGAAAATCTCCGAAGAAACATCGAACTGACAATTATAGTCACCTGCTAGGATCCATGGGGTTCCCGTCTTCTCTGCAAGTTTTTGCGATAGTATTGTCCAAAAGGCTTCCTGTTCTGTGTTAGGGGCATAGATGCTGCCCATAGCAAAGAGACCCTCCCTGTCCACTATAGTGTCAATGGCCTGGAAGGGGACTTCGGGGTGAATCCAGATGAGGGCGCCACATGCATATGCATAAGCAGAGTAGCTAGTGGCTATGATGTGTCCCCTCCAGCGCTTTAGCAAACGCTGCAGTTCTAGCAGTGTGATGTGTGTTTCTTGCAGAAAAATGATCCTGGAATTTTGGCGTTTTGAGTAGGAATAAATGGCGTAGCATTTCTTCGCTGTGTACATCCCCTTAATGTTCAAGGTTAAGAGCCGGGTTTCTGCATTAGGAGCCATGCTGTAGGGGAAGTGTAGTCTCCCCCGGGGCGGTCCACCCAGGGCCAGCTATTGTGTGAGTGTAAGCCCAATCTACACCCAACGTGTAGCAGGGGAAGGCAGTGGTGCAACCCTGGTCTGGCCTCAGCAAGAGAGGGTAAGGATTCGAGCAAAATACAACATAACAGCAATCAGGTCGTGCTGCAACTGCAGCATATCCAAACAGGGTGAAGTCTAGTACCATATCTGAAGGTGGGGTTGTGAGTTGGCTTTGGGGAAGAGCCGAGTGGGAGCGATGGACAGCCACCTAGCCGTACGAGGAAGATGGTCGGGCCTGACATGGAGGAGGGAAGCGAGGTGGGAAGGCGGAGGAGGAAGGGGGAAGAAGAAGAAAAAGGGGGGGTTAAGGATGCAGGAGTTGGTTCAGACTATAATGTCTGCCATCTGTGGCATGACCAGAGGGTGTGGTCTGGGAGCCAAGGCGAGGCCCATCTGTTGTAGCCGATTCGTCGTCAGTCGTAAAGATGTGAGGGTCTTGCTCGTCCACCGAGGAGCCAGTGCTGACCCTTAGTGATGCTATAGCCTGTAGCCTGTATCACCAGGGATGAGCTTCTCTGGGGCGGTGGTTTTGTGGGTTGCGCGGACTGAAGGCCAACAAAGTTACGCATCAGTATCAGGCTTTGAATAGCGGGAAGGCCGCCGCCGTTTCTCCCTCAAGGCTGGTGCCTCCCTGCATGCCGAATCAGCTGTCTGCGGCCCCAATCGTTTCTCCCGGCCCTCTCCCAACTGTGGGCAGCGAGATGGGGGGTGAAGGTGAGCCCCGGGGGAGAGTTGTCCAGGATCAAGGTGGCAAATTGTGCGGAGCTCTAAGAACAAGTGACCATTATGTTGGCTGGCCATGCCCCCAAAATATTTTATATTTTGCTAATAAATATGGTCTTGTTTGATTAACCTTTAAAACCCTCATTGCCCTCCCACTCCCAAAATTATCTACAAATAATTAACCGAGAAACATTTGATGCAGTAAATTAGAGGGGCGGACAAGATGGGGGAAGAGTAGACAAGTTACTTTTCATATTAACATGCAAATGCCTGGAAAAGCAAAAACCACTGGACTGATTGGGATCACATTTCGATAAGACCATGTGGTATAGAATAAGTGCCTTTTGTGGTTTGGTGAAAATCTGTCAAAAACAACTCCAAAAAACACAGTGTTGGAATTATATTGTTTGTCAGTTGTGTACATGAAATGGCCCTGTGACCCAAATGCAGACTGAAGCATAGAAATTAGAAGTTGACCCTGTTTGCTCCAATAGTCATTCAGTTCCTCATTGTGAGTGGCTTCGTAATTTCAATTTGGTCAGTAACTCCACAGATCTGCTATAATTTGCCCAGACACTGAACCTCCTAAAAGAAGACGGAGCTTCCAAGTAAAATACCAAGGTGAAACGATGAATAACTGAGGACATCATGACCTGAATTATTTGTTGCCCTTTGCGTACTACATACATGGGCAGTACAATAATGCACAGAAGAAGATAATGCACTATAACCAATGCCCTAATTTCTAAGGGACACACAGGTCCCCCATATAATACCAAGAAGATCTGCCTCCTTGAGATACTGATGCTCCTTACATCATCAGTTTCATTGGGTGGTGGTTCTAGGACATTATATGATCCACTCATTGCGAAGCTCTAAGGGGCCAGTAGACTCAAATTTGGATTCATAGACAAGTTCTAAAATAATATTTGCTGGAATTATTTGAAGGGGCAAGATATGCACACACATCACCATTGGACACAAAGTCACATCCCACAACCAAAGTGCAGCAGTTAGTAGGCCCTATTTCATGACCTTGAAATCCCAAGAATATTATCTAGTCGATAGTGGTACTATGCACGGATTGCTACAGGTGTTGCCCTTTGCGTGCTACAGACATGGGTAGTACAATAATGCACAGAAGAAGCTAATGCACTATAACCAATTCCCAGTAGGCAAGCATGGGAACATAAAACAGCATACAGAGGAAGGCCATGACAAGTGCCCAATCAGGTGAACTGCTGATGAGCAGCGCTAGTCCTATCTTCTTTGCTGTAAATTCAAACACATCAGACCAAGGTCCAACTCCCACCTTCTACACACTCCCCTGCTGGTTGGCTAGAGCCCCATTCCTCATTCCCAGTCAGTCTTGTGCTGCTGCCCCCCAGACATCCAATGCTGTACACTCATTTCAACCTGCCTGCAAATCATACCTCAGGAGGGACAGTTCCAACCCCACCCAGGACATAATTATTTGATGCAGAATTGCCTAGTATTAGGACACCCTGTGGCAGGAACCCCTGCCTTGTTGCAGGCTGGATAGGTTTATGTTTACCATGTTCAAAGCTGGGCATAATTTATTTATTTTATTTTATTTTATTTTACAGAGTTTTATATAGCGCGAACTTGACCAGAAGGTATCGGGTATCAGAGCGCTTTACATAGCACCAGTTGCGTTACATGAGGACACATTCATTTTGTTAGGCACGGGGAGATTAAGTGATTTGCCCAGAATCACAGGATGTTCAGCGTCCTTGCCGAGACTCGAACCCAGTTCCCCAGATTCAAGGACGACAGCCCTAGCAGTTAGGCCAACTCCTCTCCCCATTGGCCTCCTCCAGGTCCTTCTCTTAGGGCGAAATTTGTGATTGTGTCCAAATATCATTTTGCCTCCTCCTTTTACTAGGTGTAGGGTGTATCCATAGGCCGTGCCTTAAAAGCAGCATCTAAAAGGCATGGGCACAGGCAATGGTTGTGGGTGCCTCAAGTCAAGTATCTGGCACAGGACGTAGCTGAAGGTTGTGCCATGTGATCAGTGCTTGCAGGGCATTTGTGTAGGTCATTCCTGGCAGATCCTGGCAGATCACCCAAACTATGCATGGGAAGGTCATGCCCTGTAGTCATGTGCTTTTAGGGCAAGCCTTAAGGCCATGACTTGTGGGTACTGTGGAAAATGCTGCTATGCATAAAACATTACCTAAAGATGCAATCCACGCGCTGTGGCTACTATGGGCAATAGGCAAGGTATATCTTTACAAACCCCACAAAAAATACTGAGAAAAAAACATTGTTAAATGGTCTGATTCACAAAGGGTTAAGTTAGACCAAAAGTCTAACTAGACCAAAAGTTTACTACTTTTTGGTATTCGCAAAGGTAAGTTGGATTTTCGGTCTAAGTTAGACTTTTGGTCTAACTTTAACTTTGTGAATCAGGCCCTATATGTAGTTTTCTACTAAATGTATACTACTCTACAGTATTAACATTCTTAAAAATTCCCTGAAAATCGTTGATAAAAGAAACTCTAGGATTACAATCCCAACCTTTAGTTCAGCATAATCCTGCATAATTTGCAGCATTTTGTATTACTCTTGTTATGCGAAATTCCAGTGGCGGCCAGCACGGATCTGGGGTGGTGGGGGGCGAGGGGGTAAGGAGGAATAATTGTAAAAAAAGAAAGATTCACTTACCTCCTCGCCGCTCTGTCCCACGTCGTTTCTCCTTCCCCGAACAGGAAGCCGCCAGGCTCCCCTGAGCCAATCACAAACCTGCAATGCAGTGCTGTGATTGGTCTGAGGGCTGTGGTTCGGCACTCAGATGGAGACAGGGGGCCTGGGCATATTCTCCATGCAGGCTGTAATGCAGCCTGCGTGGAGAGCATGCTAAAGAGTGCATAACCATTTGGCCGGCCCGAGAGGGCCGGTCAAAGCATCATGCGCACTTTAGTGTGCCCACCACTCCTCCCCTGCTCTGTCAGGAGAGCAGCCACGCCCTCATGCTGCAGCAGCAGGGAAGAATAAAATGATAATAACATTGCGTTATTATCATTTTATTTTTCCTTTCTTTTGCTGCTGCACAGCAGCAGTGGGGTGATGCTCCTCTGCCTTACTAGAGGAGCCGCCACTGCGAAATTCCCCAAATTATGCCATTATGCCACGTTGCATAATTTCAAGTCTGTTTGGGTAAAAACCTATTGTGGGAGAACGGAAACAAAATGAATGTACAGTATGCTAGCAGTTGTTGTACGTCGTGCTTGTGTTTGTTTTATTTTTTAGTATCAAATGTGTCCTCACTCCCAAATTAAATGCATTTTACGCTAAAATATAGTGCTACTTGCCATATTTTCATTTTGTGTAACTTTGGATAATTTTGAACATTTTTTTCAAAATTTCAAGTGATTATGCAAAAGAAAAATACACAAATTTTGTGCACACCTACAAATGATATCAAAAACATCACTGAAGACATCACTGTTGAGATCACCAATGAGATCATGAGAGACAAGCAAACAATGCACTGAGCACAATACATGAACATCCGTCTTATGCTTATGTAGTGAGAATAAAGCGGAGGTGATCTAGAGAGGATGAGTGCCTTAAGGGGGAAGAAAAAGGTAAGAGGGGGAATGAGAGTGAGAAAAAGGACACATTATGGAAAGGGGAAGTAGAGAGGAGGTGGTGGATACAAGCTGGGGAGAGTTAGATAGTGAGATGCCTGAAAGAGGTGATGAGAAAGGAGGCGTGTTGAGATTGCATTTCTTTAGAGAAAGGCTGAAGTGAGAGGGGTTAAACAGAGAACGGGAAGAAGCAGTGAGAGGAAATTGGGAGGGGAAGAGATAGAAGAAGAAAGAGAGAGTGTCGATGGAGAGAAGGTAGTGGAAGTCATTAAAGGAGAAGAGGAGATGAAAGTAATAAGCTGACAAGGCGGGATAGGAAAGAGAGGGAGTTGAGATTGAAGAGGGAGAGAGGGAAGATAAGTTAAAGTGTTGGATGCATGACTTGTTGTGCATTCCGGATGTTACGTTGTTGAACTGTCTGGGATAGGCATTGTGATTGTGTGGGTGCGATTTAGGTTGTGAGGGTGTATTTTGATGCCGAGATTAGAGCAAGTTTATGAAGCGATAGAAATAATGTCTTACATATGAGATTGCAGTTCTATGGCTCATGCAGTTCAATTTTATCACTAAGGCAATGCATTTATTTTCTTCAATGCATCACGTTTAGAGAGAAAAGTAGCGCCGATGGTGCAATAAAATGCACAACCCTACCCCGTGTTTTTTTTTTAAAACACGTTGAGGGCGAGCATAAAAAATAACCTTTGTAAATGGATTGCTAAAATAAATTTTGCCTGAAAAATATATTTTATGCTGATTGAGTAGTGCTTTGAAAATGCAGCACGTTGGTAGTACACCACTTGCTGCCTTTTTATGACAACTGTTTGGGAGGATATCCACTAATCCTCTCTTAGCAATTGTTTTTCTAAGTCAATTATTTATTTTTAATATTTTCGTTTATTTTGCCATACAATTGTAGTTTCTTATAAATCTGATCTATCATTTTATTTCTAGATTAAAATCACTGCTCCTGTCACCAGTTTCCAATGTATTTTTGGCTGCATTTAAAAACCTGTTTTTATGTAGGATTTCGTGGTGCAAATGAATTATCGATTCAAATATAATCTCCCTCAAGGCATGGATTAACAAGACATATTTCCTTTCTGCCCCCAAACTATTGGCGATTGGATGACCATGTACTGCCCTCCTATTGCAAACAGAGTTCCTGGCCACTTCCAATGCAGGTAATCTCCGATGTGTATCATTAGCCAGAAGGCTTTATAAGAATTGCAAACACAAACCAGAACAGGGAGTCGAGGTCTTCAATCTTCCAACCCTGCGACTGACATTTTATCTTGTGTGTTTAGAACTGAACATGTTTTCTCCCATTGATGCCTTTAATTAATTTTGTTCAGGCTTCCAACAAGTTCTTTTTTTTCTTTAGAAACGAGAAACACAGATTCAAATCAGCCAGGCTATCTGAGGTCATGACTTGGCTTGTTGTCTGGAGTCACCCTTGATAACGCATCGGTTAGGTTTTAAAGACATATCACTGGTGACACCAAGTGAGTGAGCCCAGCTTTGATCATGTACACAGAATGCATCGCAGATAATCCTGTCAAGGCTGTGATAAGATCATTAACTGGAGGTTAAACAACAGTTCCAAATATTAGACTAGGATTGGCAACCATTGAAACGTGAATGCACAGACTGTGAACAGGCATAACAAGATGTTGGCTGCTTCTATAGGAGTCTTATACTGACAGCCTTCACCTCGGTTGATAGCAGAGCACTCTAAGCAGTGGTACTATAATTATTTTCTAAATATTGTTTTTTTTTTTACAATGCCACACATGTTGTTCTACATCTGTTTCAGAGCGCTTGGTTACTATTATGGGTGTCATTACAATTCCTGCAGTAATACAGCATCTGGTAAATACTCATACTTTAGTGAGGGATTTGCTTTGTATGGTATATAATGCGCATAGTAACACCACCATCATTATGAGTTCCTCTCGTAGGAATTTGGGGATAACGCAGTGATAACAATTGCTTTTCTCCGAGGTTTCTCTGAATATTATGTTGTTTCCCTGCAAACATTCTGCCCGCCAAGTTAAGCTAGTAATAATTGGGTGGGGAAATACCCACAGTTGTTGTAATGTCTGCACATCATGGAATCCTGATTCAGGGGTACTCCTCTGTTGAGCTCATTTTGGGGGTTCCTGCAGGCTGTGCCGGACTGGCCGTACCGGGCATCAGGCGTTTTCCTGGGAGGCTGGAAGGGTGGGGGCCGGTTTTGCAGCCGTGGGGGCCATTTTTGTTACTGAGGCCAGTTTTGCAGTAGTGCTGCAATATCGGCCCCCAGTAACAAAAGCAGCATGCAAGCGTTTCCAGCCTCCTGGGGCCAGGCAGTGCTTCCCCAGGGGCTAGACTGAGAAAATTGCCAGGGCTGCTTTGGGTTCCCAGTCTGGCCCTGCCTGCAGGACTTGTATGAGGCTCTGTGTGTATTGATTTTGTTCACGAGTACCTATGGAGCCAAACAATTTAATTCTTGGTTCAAGATAAGGCTTTCTGAAGATAAGCTGTGCAACCTGTTTCAAGCGTTCCCTTTTTTTAACGAGTTATGAGCAGGCCCGGTTCCAGTGGGTGGGCCGGGTGGGCCAGGCCCACCCAAACATGAGCCTGGCTCACCCAAACATGAACCTTGGCCCTCGCAGTGAATCTGCCACCGATGTACAACAACAATAAAAAATGCTCAGATAACTGGTGATTTATGATCCTGCTGGAGAGCAATCCTTTGTCTGTTGGTAGTTTTTAAATGCAGATAAACTGAATTTTATGTGGATAGCTCGGTGGGTTACTGCCTTTGTCACAGAGATCCTTGTGTTACTTGCAGTTCAGAAGTTACAATCCTAAAATAGACTTGACCTATGAACTGTCATCAAAGAGCTGCATACAAACTTCACTTTTTTGTGTTGTGATATAGTTAGAACTTCTCCAGTCTTTCATTATTTTAATGTTGCTAAAAAGAGTTTGTTTGGGCAGTTATACATTTTTATCAGTAAAGCCAACCCCCAACCAATGGAGTACTCTTTAAATCCTGAGTTTGTGCTTCTCCAGACCAAACCCTCGTAAAATATATAGCCCACCAGTATGGATGACATGTGATTCCTATAACTTGTAATCCTCATTGGCTTATGTGACATTCCCCGTAAACTGATTTATTGTCTCTGTATAATGTGTGCATGATGTAAGGTACTGTAACACCCTACTCTGATATGAGTAGCGCTATACAACAAATGAAATGCATATGAGAGAGGGGCAACGGAGAGATGAGGGGCACTAGTGGAGGGTGGCAGTGAGGGAATCCAAGGAGGAGGTCATGGGGTGGGGGTGGAGCTATGGATAGATGAGGTTAATGGGGAAACATTGGCTCCTGTGGAATAATATTACAGTATTTCTAATGAAATTCTGCACAGTGGCAATATACAGGGTTAGTAGGATGTCAAAAGCTGGCCACTGACACTGAGGGTATAGTCAATGTGAATTTTTTTTTCGTGTATATAATAAATAAATGAAATAAACAATATATACATAGGGCTTGAGAATCACAATATGATTATACAACAAACAATGATTACAAATAGTGAACGGTGTCCCAGTGAAAAAAACATTGGAACCTAAACTAATAGTGACATAATACGTGACATATGTACAAGGTTTCACTTGAAAACATTTTGGCGACCATTAAATAAATCAAAATCAGTTGAACAACACTTTATACAATCATAAGTGTTTGATAATAGTTCGCCTTTGTTAATTATTGACGACGTTTCGACCCTATCTGAAGTACAGGGTCTCTTCAGGACCCAAAGGATGTAGGGACACCTAAAAGAAATGGGAGGATACTGTCAGTGTGTGGCCAAGGCAGTGACTTACAAAATTGGAGGTAGAGGCTTCTGAAAGGGAGGGAGCGTACCTGAGGGGAGGCCTGCACTGCCTAATGTGAAAAGCAGTGTCACCGTGAAATAAGTGAAGAAAAAACTCACAGGGACCCGGCCGGGCACTGTGAAAGGTAATAAATGCATAATAGTTAGATCAGTGTACAATGGCATGGCTAATATTTAATAGTAGATTCAAGATGTGGTGGCATGGATAATGTTTCCTAACAAGAACAAGCCACAAGAACTTACCCTTGTGAGGGTAGTGTTAGGCAGAAAGGATGGCAGGGCCTGGATATCTCAGCGTTGCTCGGGGCACTTGATATTCTCAAGGTACAGAACTGTATGTAAAAAACGAAAATGTCAAAAGCAGAAAATGTAATTCCTGGCAAATGATGGTGGGGTATTGGCGGGTAGCTGCAATGTTGCATTTAAGAAAAAGCTTACCCATGTGGGTTTCTCTGGCTGATCAGCAGAATAGCCGATCTAAGCTGCAGGCGATTGCTTCGTGTATGGGCAATGGACGCCAAGGAAATAACAGGTGGAGCTCTAAAATAAGAAAATAATAATAATGAGGACGGGCGCTAGATGAATAACCAAGGACTTAAATGTAGAGCCAAGGGCATGGAGATCAGGGCTATTAGTACCTTGGATAAGCTGAATTAGCCTGTGTATTTCCCCCGAGTGCTGCTGGAACAGTGGAGCGTCCGTCTCCCTGTTTGGTGCGAACAGGGAGACGGACGCTCCACTGTTCCAGCAGCACTCGGGAAATGCACCGGCTAATTCAGCTATCCAAGATACTAATAGCCCTGATCTCCATGCCTTGGCTCTACATTTAAACCTCGGTTATTCATCTAGCGCTCGTCCTCATTATTATTATTTTCTTATTTTAGAGCTCCACCTGTTGTCCTTGGCGTCCATTGCTCATACGCTAAGCAATCGCCTGCAGCTTAGATCGACTATTCTGCTGATCAGCCAGAGAAACACATGGAGCAAGCTTTGCTTAAATGCAACATTGCAGCTACCCGCAATGCCCCACCATCATTTGCCAGGAATTACATTTTCTGCTTGACATTTTCGTTTTTTCATGCAGTTCTGTACCTTGAGAATATCAAGTGCCCCGAGCAACGCTGAATATCCAGGCCCTGCCATCACTACTCCTAGCACTACCCTCACAGGGAGGTATGTTCTTGTGGCTTGTTCTTGTTAGAGCATTATCCATGCCACCACATCTTGAATCTACTATTAAATATTGGCCATGCCATTGTACACTGATCTAACTATTATGCATTTATTAACTTTCACAGTGCCCGGCCTGTGTCCCTGTGAGTTTTTCTTCACTTATTTCACGGTGACACTGCTTTTCACATTAGGCAGTGCAGGCCTCCCCTCAGGTACGCTCCTCCCTTTTCAGAAGCCTCTACCTCCAATTTTATAGTCACTGCCTTGGCCACGCACTGACAGTATCCTCCCATTTCTTTTAGGTGTCCCACATCCTTAGGTCCTGAAGAGACCCTGTACTTCAGATAGATTCGAAACGTCGTCGACAATTAACAAAGGCGGAACTATTATCAAACACTTATGATTGTATAAAGTGTTGTCCAACTTATTTTGATTTATTTAATGGTCGATCAAAATGTTTTCAAGTGAAACCTTGTACATATGTCACGTATTATGTCACTATTGGATTTAGGTTCCAATGTTTTTCACTGGGACACCGTTCACTATTTGTAATCATTGTTTGTTGTATAATCATATTGTGATTCTCAAGCCCTAATGTATATATTGTTTATTTCATTTATTTATTATATAAACGAAAAAAAATTCACATTGACTATACCCTCAGTGTCAGTGGCCAGCTCTCTTTGACATCCTTCTAACCCTGTATATTGCCATTGTGCAGAATTTCATTAAATACTGTATTATTATTCCACAGGAGCCAATGTTTCCCCATTAACTTACTACCCAGGCTCCCCGTGAGTAGGGTTCCCTTGTTTTTTGTTCTCAATGGATAGATGAGGGGCACTAGTGGAGGGTGGCAGTGAGGGAATCCGAGGAGGAGGTCATGGGGTGGAGCTACGGAGAGATGAGGGGCACTAGTGGAGTGTGGCAGTGAGGGAATCTGAGGAGGAGGTCATGGGGTGGGGGGGACTACGGAGAGATGAGGGGAGCTAGTGGAGGGTGGCGGTGAGGGAATCCGAGGAGGAGGTCATGGGGTGGGGGTGGGAACTATGGAGAGATGAGGGGCACTAGTGGAGGGTGGCAGTGAGGGAAGCCGAGGAGGAGGTCATGGGGTGGGGGGGAACTACAGAGAGATGAGGGGCACTAGTGGAGGGTGGCAGTGAGGGAAGCCGAGGAGGAGGTCATGGGGTGGGGGGGAGCTACGGAGAATGAGGGGCACTAGTGGAGGGTGGCAGTGAGGGAAGCCGAGGAGGAGGTCATGGGGTGGGGGGGAACTACAGGGAGATGAGGGTCACTAGTGGAGGGTGGCAGTGAGGGAATCCGAGGAGGAGGTCAATGGATGGGGGGGAGCTACGGAGAATGAGGGGCACTAGTGGAGGGGCAGTGAGGGAAGCCGAGGAGGAGGTCATGGGGTGGGGGGGAACTACGGAGAGATGAGGTGCGCTAGTGGAGGGTGGCAGTGAGGGAAGCCGAGGAGGAGGTCATGGGGTGGGGGGAACTACAGAGAGATGAGGGTCACTAGTGGAGGGTGGCAGTGAGGGAAGTCAAGGAGGAGTTCATGGGGTGGGGAGAGCAATGGAGAATGAGGGGCACTAGTGGAGGGTGGCAGTGAGAGAATCCAAGGAGGAGGTCATGGGGTGGGGGGCAGCTACGGAGAGATGAGCGACACTGATGGAGGGTGGTAGTGAGGGAGTCTGAGGAGGAGGTCATGAGGGGGAGGGGCTACGGAGAGATGAAGGGCACTGTTGGAGCGTGGTAGTAAAGGTATCTACGGAGAAAGAGGTCATTGATGGGGCCCCAAAAAAGACTTTTGCACCAACACTAAAGCCGGCCCTGTCATGGCCTTTCTGTTTTCGTTTATTTAATTGACAGTCGGGTGATTAGGACAACTGTGTAGCATACTTTAAAGTGCATGCTAATTACATTTACTGCTATATTCAATGTTTCAAGTTTGAAGGTGATTTTACTAATGTTTTTTACCGGGAATAATGAAAGTGGAACTGGATGGTGGCTGATATGGTGCTGGGGCCCAAGGTCAGCAGTGAGATAAGATGCACTGGAGAGGGGTGGTAGAAAAGTGGATAATCAAGCTTGTAAGGGAGTGCGCTGCAGAGTCAGGCGTAAGGTGGAGGTAGTAATGAAGAGGGATTCTCCCTGAAGGCTCGCACAGAGGGTGCCCGAGTAGTGTCACTTGCCTGATACCCCCACCTTAGAAACCTCCTCTTCCTATCAAAGGGACATTACATGGAGAAAAAAACCACACTTTTTGAGAGTGATAACATTTAGAAATAGATTTGGAAAAGAGTGCGTTTTACTGGGCCTTGTAAGACTAAGGAGAGATAAGGAGGGCCCAGAAGCAGGCCTGGCAGTTCGGGCTGGACTGTTCCCATGAGGCACAGGGTCAAGACTGATTTCCATATGGCCAGGTCTAAACTGGGGTGGCATGGTGAGCAAAAGAATGATGGATTTAACCCAGATCTCTTGACTGGGGGTGAATGTTTTGATTTGTTCTGCATTCCGTCCATCAATTGTGTGTCTTTTGCTTCCTCGCCCTAAGTGCGCCGGGTATGCCCAGACGTGGGTCCCGGGCTCACTGTGCCACTGGATTCATGCTATCCTGGCTGAAGAGGGTGAAACCCGAAACCGGTCCTAGGATGCTTGTTTCCGGTCCAGGGAGGACCTGGCTTAGCAGTTCGGGCTGGACTGTTCCCATGAGGCACAGAGGTCAAGACTGATTTGCATATGGCCAGGTCTAAACTGGGGTGGCATGGTGAGCAAAAGAATGATGGATTTAACCCAGATCTCTTGACTGGGGGTGAATTTTTGATTTGTTCTGCATTCCGTCCATCAATTGTGTGTCTTTTGCTTCCTCGCCCTAAGTGCGCCGGGTATGCCCAGACGTGGGTCCCGGGCTCACTGTGCCACTGGATTCATGCTATCCTGGCTGAAGAGGGGTGAAACCCGAAACCGGTCCTAGGATGCTTGTTTCCGGTCAGGGAGGACCTGGCTTAGCAGTTCGGGCTGGACTGTTCCCATGAGGCACAGGATCAAGACTGATTTGCATATGGCCAGGTCTAAACTGGGGTGGCATGGTGAGCAAAAGAATGATGGATTTAACCCAGATCTCTTGACTGGGGTGAATGTTTTGATTTGTTCTGCATTCCGTCCATCAATTGTGTGTCTTTTGCTTCCTCGCCCTAAGTGCGCCGGGTATGCCCAGACGTGGGTCCCGGGCTCACTGTGCCACTGGATTCATGCTATCCTGGCTGAAGAGGGGTGAAACCCGAAACCGGTCCTAGGATGCTTGTTTCCGGTCCAGGGAGGACCTGGCTTAGCAGTTCGGGCTGGACTGTTCCCATGAGGCACTGGGGTCAAGACTGATTTGCATATGGCCAGGTCTAAACTGGGGTGGCATGGTGAGCAAAAGAATGATGGATTTAACCCAGATCTCTTGACTGGGGGTGAATGTTTTGATTTGTTCTGCATTCCGTCCATCAATTGTGTGTCTTTTGCTTCCTCGCCCTAAGTGCGCCGGGTATGCCCAGACGTGGGTCCCGGGCTCACTGTGCCACTGGATTCATGCTAACCTGGCTGAAGATGGGTGAAACCCCGAGCCGGTCCTAGGATGCTTGTTTCCGGTCCAGGAGGACCTGGCTTAGCAGTTCGGGCTGGACTGTTCCCATGAGAGCACAGGGTCAAGACTGATTTGCATATGGCCAGGTCTAAACTGGGGTGGCATGGTGAGCAAAAGAATGATGGATTTAACCCAGATCTCTTGACTGGGGGTGAATGTTTTGATTTGTTCTGCATTCCGTCCATCAATTGTGTGTCTTTGCTTCCTCGCCCTAAGTGCGCCGGGTATGCCCAGACGTGGGTCCCGGGCTCACTGTGCCACTGGATTCATGCTATCCTGGCTGAAGAGGGGTGAAACCCGAAACCGGTCCTAGGATGCTTGTTTCCGGTCCAGGGAGGACCTGGCTTAGCAGTTCGGGCTGGACTGTTCCCATGAGGCACAGGGTCAAGACTGATTTGCATATGGCCAGGTCTAAACTGGGGTGGCATGGTGAGCAAAAGAATGATGGATTTAACTCAGATCTCTTGACTGGGGGTGAATGTTTTGATTTGTTCTGCATTCCGTCCATCAATTGTGTGTCTTTGCTTCCTCGCCCTAAGTGCGCCGGGTATGCCCAGACGTGGGTCCCGGGCTCACTGTGCCACTGGATTCATGCTATCCTGGCTGAAGAGGGTGAAACCCCAGAGACCGGTCCTAGGATGCTTGTTTCCGGTCCAGGGAGGACCTGGCTTAGCAGTTCGGGCTGGACTGTTCCCATGAGGCACAGGGTCAAGACTGATTTGCATATGGCCAGGTCTAAACTGGGGTGGCATGGTGAGCAAAAGAATGATGGATTTAACCCAGATCTCTTGACTGGGGGTGAATGTTTTGATTTGTTCTGCATTCCGTCCATCAATTGTGTGTCTTTGCTTCCTCGACCTAAGTGCGCCGGGTATGCCCAGACGTGGGTCCCGGGCTCACTGTGCCACTGGATTCATGCTATCCTGGCTGAAGAGGGGTGAAACCCCGAAACCGGTCCTAGGATGCTTGTTTCCGGTCCAGGAGGACCTGGCTTAGCAGTTCGGGCTGGACTGTTCCCATGAGGCACAGGGTCAAGACTGATTTGCATATGGCCAGGTCTAAACTGGGGTGGCATGGTGAGCAAAAGAATGATGGATTTAACCCAGATCTCTTGACTGGGGGTGAATGTTTTGATTTGTTCTGCATTCCGTCCATCAATTGTGTGTCTTTTTGCTTCCTCGCCCTAAGTGCGCGGTATGCCCAGACGTGGGTCCCGGGCTCACTGTGCCACTGGATTCATGCTATCCTGGCTGAAGAGGTGAGGCCCCGAGACCGGTCCTAGGATGCTTGTTTCCGGTCCAGGGAGGACCTGGCTTAGCAGTTCGGGCTGGACTGTTCCCATGAGGCACAGGGTCAAGACTGATTTGCATATGGCCAGGTCTAAACTGGGGTGGCATGGTGAGCAAAAGAATGATGGATTTAACCCAGATCTCTTGACTGGGGGTGAATGTTTTGATTTGTTCTGCATTCCGTCCATCAATTGTGTGTCTTTTGCTTCCTCCTAAGTGCGCCGGGTAGTGCCCAGACGTGGGTCCCGGGCTCACTGTGCCACTGGATTCATGCTATCCTGGCTGAAGAGGGTGAATCCCGAAACCGGTCCTAGGATGCTTGTTTCCGGTCCAGGGAGGACCTGGCTTAGCAGTTCGGGCTGGACTGTTCCCATGAGGCACAGGGTCAAGACTGATTTGCATATGGCCAGGTCTAAACTGGGGTGGCATGGTGAGCAAAAGAATGATGGATTTAACCCAGATCTCTTGACTGGGGGTGAATGTTTTGATTTGTTCTGCATTCCGTCCATCAATTGTGTGTCTTTGCTGCTTCCCTCGCCCTAAGTGCGCCGGGTATGCCCAGACGTGGGTCCCGGGCTCACTGTGCCACTGGATTCATGCTATCCTGGCTGAAGAGGGGTGAAACCCGAAACCGGTCCCTAGGATGCTTGTTTCCGGTCCAGGGAGGACCTGGCTTAGCAGTTCGGGCTGGACTGTTCCCATGAGGCACAGGGTCAAGACTGATTTGCATATGGCCAGGTCTAAACTGGGGTGGCATGGTGAGCAAAAGAATGATGAATTTAACCCAGATCTCTTGACTGGGGGTGAATGTTTTGATTTGTTCTGCATTCCGTCCATCAATTGTGTGTCTTTTGCTTCCTCGCCCTAAGTGCGCCGGGTATGCCCAGACGTGGGCCCCGGGCTCACTGTGCCACTGGATTCATGCTATCCTGGCTGAAGAGGGTGAAACCCCAGAGACCGGTCCTAGGATGCTTGTTTCCGGTCCAGGGAGGACCTGGCTTAGCAGTTCGGGCTGGACTGTTCCCATGAGGCACAGGGTCAAGACTGATTTACATATGGATAGGTCTAAACTGGGGTGGCATGGTGAGCAAAAGAATGATGGATTTAACCCAGATCTCTTGACTGGGGGTGAATGTTTTGATTTGTTCTGCATTCCGTCCATCAATTGTGTGTCTTTTGCTTCCTCGCCCTAAGTGCGCCTGGTACGCCCAGACGTGGGTCCCGGGCTCACTGTGCCACTGGATTCATGCTATCCTGGCTGAAGAGGGGTGAAACCCCGAAACCGGTCCTAGGATGCTTGTTGCCGGTCCAGGGAGGACCTGGCTTAGCAGTTCGGGCTGGACTGTTCCCATGAGGCACAGGGTCAAGACTGATTTGCATATGGCCAGGTCTAAACTGGGGTGGCATGGTGAGCAAAAGAATGATGGATTTAACCCAGATCTCTTGACTGGGGGTGAATGTTTTGATTTGTTCTGCATTCCGTCCATCAATTGTGTGTCTTTTGCTTCCTCGCCCTAAGTGCGCCGGGTATGCCCAGACGTGGGTCCCGGGCTCACTGAGCCACTGGATTCATGCTATCCTGGCTGAAGAGGGGTGAAACCCGAAACCGGTCCTAGGATGCTTGTTTCCGGTCCAGGGAGGACCTGGCTTAGCAGTTCGGGCTGGACTGTTCCCCATGAGAGCACAGGGTCAAGACTGATTTGCATATGGCCAGGTCTAAACTGGGGTGGCATGGTGAGCAAAAGAATGATGGATTTAACCCAGATCTCTTGACTGGGGGTGAATGTTTTGATTTGTTCTGCATTCCGTCCATCAATTGTGTGTCTTTTGCTTCCTCGCCCTAAGTGCGCCGGGTATGCCCAGACGTGGGTCCCGGGCTCACTGTGCCACTGGATTCATGCTATCCTGGCTGAAGAGGGGTGAAACCCCGAAACCGGTCCTAGGATGCTTGTTTCCGGTCCAGGGAGGACCTGGCTTAGCAGTTCGGGCTGGACTGTTCCCATGAGGCACAGGGTCAAGACTGATTTGCATATGGCCAGGTCTAAACTGGGGTAGCATGGTGAGCAAAAGAATGATGGATTTAACCCAGATCTCTTGACTGGGGTGAATGTTTTGATTTGTTCTGCATTCCGTCCATCAATTGTGTTTCTTTTGCTTCCTCGCCCTAAGTGCGCCGGGTATGCCCAGACGTGGGTCCCGGGCTCACTGTGCCACTGGATTCATGCTATCCTGGCTGAAGAGGGGTGAAACCCCGAAACCGGTCCTAGGATGCTTGTTTCCGGTCCAGGGAGGACCTGGCTTAGCAGTTCGGGCTTGACTGTTCCCATGAGGCACAGGGTCAAGACTGATTTGCATATGGCCAGGTCTAAACTGGGGTGGCATGGTGAGCAAAAGAATGATGGATTTAACCCAGATCTCTTGACCGGGGGTGAATGTTTTGATTTGTTCTGCATTCCGTCTATCAATTGTGTGTCTTTTGCTTCCTCGCCCTAAGTGCGCCGGTATGCCCAGGCGTGGGTCCCGGGCTCACTGTGCCACTGGATTCATGCTATCCCTGGCTGAAGAGGTGAAACCCCGAGACCGGTCCTAGGATGCTTGTTTCCGGTCAGGGAGGACCTGGCTTAGCAGTTCGGGCTGGACTGTTCCCATGAGGCACAGGGTCAAGACTGATTTGCATATGGCCAGGTCTAAACTGGGGTGGCATGGTGAGCAAAAGAATGATGGATTTAACCCAGATCTCTTGACTGGGGGTGAATGTTTTGATTTGTTCTGCATTCCGTCCATCAATTGTGTGTCTTTTGCTGGCTAGACATATAAGCGACAAATTCGGCCTGCAGTGGCCCATCCGAATGCACCCTTGGCCCACCCAAATAAAAGTTCCTGGAGCCGGACCTGGTTATGAGTATGGTTGCAGAATGATCAGGATAAAGTGGAAATGGAGAGCATTAGCGGAGAGGAGGGAAGAAGCATTGCATGCTGCACATGGTGGTCAATTGGAGCTCCTGTTCTGGCACGGTCAATTACTCCATTCCATAATAGTCATCAGAATGGTAGATGATTTTGTTTCTCTAATATAGCTGGATTAAGAGGGATTCAGAGCCTTGTTCCATAGACCAATAGTGACCTTCGATCAAGTTCTGGATTCTAAACTTTGATCACCACTTCAAGGTTCATCTATGCATCTAGAGTGAGAAAAGGATCTGACACAATTCTGTAACAATTCTGTGCCCTTGCCAAAAGAGGACTTGTGTATGGTGTGGAGGAAGTTATGACTTTATTTCTATACTTCACATGGAGTTTGAGAAATACTTATGATATGGTAGGGTGTATATGAGCCGATTTCTTTACATTAATACTCAATCTGAACTTTAAATTGGGCACAAGTTTCAGAACATCTGTTTGTTGTTCATGGAGCCAATACATATTACTTTTATAATCCAAATTTACCATGATCACATAATATGTCAATCAATCAATCAAGGGTTTATAAAGCGCGCTATTCACCCGTGAGGGTCTCAAGGCGCGGGGGGCAACTCCAGATCAGTCGAAGAGCCAGGTCTTGAGGTCCTTCCTGAATGTGCCCAGGGTCGGGGAGCGTCTGATGTTCACAGGGAGCTCGTTCCAGGTCTTGGCTGCGATGTAGGAGAAAGCTCTCCCGCCTGCTCTGTTTCTGCGGATGCGGGGGACCTCTGCCAGGGCGAGGTCGGCGGAGCGGAGGTTCCTCTTGGGTACGTGGAAGGAGACTCTCTCGTTGAGGTATTTGGGTCCGATGTTGTTGAGGGATTTGTAGGTGTGGATGAGGAGCTTGAAGGTGACACTCTTTTCGACGGGGAGCCAGTGGAGGTCTTGTAGGTGTTGGGTCATGTGCTCGTGACGTGGTGTTCCGAGGACGAGTCTGGCTGCGGCGTTCTTGATGGTTTGGAGTTTGTGTAGAAGAGTTCTGTTTATTCCGGCATATAGGGCGTTGCCGTAGTCCAGTCTGCTGGTTATGAGCGCGTGGGTGACGGTCCTTCTGCAATCGGGGGGGATCCATTTGAAGGTCTTGCGGAGGATGCGCAGGCAGTTGAAACTGGTGGAAGCAACAGCGTTGATCTGGAGAGGGAGGAGTCGAGGATGATGCCCAGGTTTCGTGCGTGGTCTGTAGGGGTGGGTGGCTTCCCGAGGGCAGAGGGCCAGCAGGTGTTGTCCCAGGCAGAGGTGCAGGGGCCGAGGATGAGGACCTCGGTTTTCTCTGAGTTGAGCTTCAAGCAACTGTCTTTCATCCAGGCTGCGACATCCTTCATTCCTTCGTGGAAGCAGAGTCTGGTGTCTTCGGGGTTCTTCGTGAGCGAGAGGATGAGCTGGGTGTCATCGGCGTAGGATACTATGCTGAGCCCATGCTGCCTGACGATGGTGGCGAGGGGGGCCATGTAGATGTTGAAAAGCGTTGGGCTGAGTGATGATCCTTGGGGTACTCCGCAGTTGATGTCAGTGGGTTCGGAGAGGAAGGGAGGGAGTCTGATCCTCTGGGTTCTGCCGGAGACGAAGGATTGGATCCAGTCGAGGGCGGCTCCTTGTATCCCCGCTTCGTGAAGTCTGGCTGCGAGCGTGCGATGAGAGACGGTGTCGAAGGCTGAGGAGAGGTCTAGGAGGATGAGGGCCGCGGTGGTGTGTCCCTGGTCGAGTAGTATGCGGATGTCGTCCGTGGCGGCGAGGAGGGTGGTCTCTGTGCTGTTGTTGCTGCGGAATCCAGATTGTGAGGCATCGAGGATGGAGTTCTCTTTGATGAAGGCGGTCAGCTGGGCGTTAGCGAGGTCTCTCGGTGACTTTGGCCGCGAAGGAGGAGAGAGATGGGCGGTAGTTTTCAGGTCTGTTGGGTCAGCCGTTGGCTTTTGAGGAGGGTTTAACCTCCGCCCACTTCCAGTCATCTGGGAAGATGCCGGATCTGAAGGAGGTGTTGATGGTCCGTCCTAGTTCGGGTGCGATGGCGGCGGCGGCCCTGTGGAATATGTGCGGTGGGCAGGGGTCCGTTGGGGCCCCTGAGTGGGTTTTCTTCATAGTCGCGGTGATGTGTTTGATGGTGGCGGGGTTCCAGGTTGTGACGATTGGCTTGTCTGCGGTGGCGGAGAGGGGGGTGGTGTCCGGCGTCTGTTCGCTGAAGTTGTCGTAGAGGGCCTGGATCTTCAGATGGAAGTAGGAGCTGAGCTTGTCGCAGAGTTCCTGGGAAGGTGTGACGTCCGTGGGTTCGCTGGGGGGTTTGGTGAACTGCTGTATGACGTTGAACAGTTCCTTGGCGTTGGCCGCGTTGGTCTGGACTTTGTCTCTTATGTCAACTCTACTAACAGGATGGCTTGCAGGGAAGGTATCAAGAAGAAAGGTTGAATTGAAATAAATTGAACATATTCCTTTGGGTTTACAGATATTCTTGTTATCTTCTCTGTTCAGTGAGGTGCGGAGGCAACATTTGAAATCTTATTCCATTTTTGTGTCACCCCCCCCCCCTCTTTTCTATATGTGAAAATACTTGTTGACTTAAATTATTTTGAGATACTGGATTCGAAAGCCAACTGAAATTTGTCCACTTCAGTAAATACAAAACGGAAAGGCTCCAAAGGTGCCTCAACTGATAGATTTTCGGAAATGTCTGACTTGACCATCATCCAATATTTTGTGTCTGGTGTTTACATCTTTTAATGGCAGGGGTCCTAGATACTAGACCGTTAAAATTAAGACACATCACTTATTACAAACCGGCCATCACCTCTTGAAGGATTATAAACTGCTCCAAACTAATCCTACGTGCCAACGGGAACTTAGTTTTTGGTCCTAGGTCAAAATCTATTGGAAACTAGGGCTTTAAATATTCCCTCATCCCCCTCCTTAGACGTATTTAGAAAACTTCTGAAAACAAAGGACCTCATTCGCAAAGTTATTTGCACACGTAAGACTTATGCGCACAAACAGCGTTTTTTACAGGTGCAAACCAACTTTAATTCAAAGAAGTCAGTTTACCACTGAAAATATGATATTCTGAAGCAGAGCTTTCTTATATGTAAATCTCCTACTGTTGGTGAAGAGTAGGCCTTCCTGGGTGATAATTTCCTGGAAGTTTGTAAACACCCACAAACGAACCTGTTTTTGAGTATTGACACATCTCTTATGTCCTCTTTCCACACTGGTAAATGTTACTCCTGTTCAAGGTGAGTAGGGGAAGGGATGGCCTCTCAAAAATGACAGACTAGAAGGAAGGGCTTTGTCCATGGGGAAAACTATTTCCCCTCATGATGTAATAAACTAAAATAGTTAAGTAAGATGGCCCGCCTCTGGTTTGTCCATTTTTGCATGGGTAAAGGGAACCTGCATTGTTTTCACTATCATACCTGTACAGCTGTGCCTCGAGCATGAATTTGGGTGATACTTGGGAAATTTTTGTGAATTCCAGTCATGCAAGAAATCGGCACCTATACAAAGTTGTCAACTTGCAGGTGTCAATTTCCAACTGTTTTTAAGAATCAGGCCCATAGCTTCAAAAATGATTTCCTCTTAAATGTGTTTGATATTTCTAACTGCATTCGGGCCTGATTTAATCTCAGACAGATTTCTGTTTTGAACACAAAATGTATTTGAATTTCTGGGCGGAAAAGCTCTGTTTCTTCCAAACAGGATTTTTTTATTTATGATTTTTACACTATTGCATCTTTTCTCTTTAGCACTTTTTATTCTTGCTTTGAATAGGTGAGATAGTTAATATTCTTTATATTGTAATGTTCTTGCAACTCCCTACATTAAATTCTATGTATTAACTTTGTTTTTACGGTCCACTTAGATGTTGATGCCTTATCCATTATGCGCAGGTAACATTTGATAAGCTCTGTTGTTTTGCTTTTACCTGATCAATATTTCTGGAAGAATATACTTGAGAGTGGTAATAGATGGCACATTGTAGTTCAACTTATTCTCAAAAAGGAGAATGCAGGTCCTGCGATACTAAATTTTTTTAGACCTATCTCCCTTCTGCCAGCACCAGCTAAGATTCTCGAAAAAGAAGTGCAGAAACAATTATCCAAGTATCTTGAATCCAATAAACTACTCCATGACTCTCAGTCGGGATTCAGAGCGGGATACAGCACTGAGACAGCACTACTCGAAGTAGCAGAAACTGTCCGGGAGACGATGGATAAGGGGAACTATGCTATGCTGGTGCTATTGGACCTGTCGGCGGCATTCGACACAGTGTCTCATAAGATCCTCTTAGACAGGCTTAGACAGTTGGGAGTGATAGGGACCACCTTAGCTTGGTTCAGCTCCTTTCTAGAAGACCGCTCCCAGAGAATTCGGTTGCATCCTTACACTTCCAATTCTCGCCCTCTGATCTGTGGAGTACCTCAGGGTTACGGCCCTCAGCCCCGACCCTTTTTAATGTCTACCTTGCCCCCCTGGCCCCTCTGGTAAAGCAACATGGTGTCGATGTTATCTCATATGCTGATGACACGCAGCTCGTGTTTTCTTTCCAAGATCGCTCTGAGGCCGCTTTCTCAAACTTTAGGCAGTGTCTTATGGACATTTCAGCATGGATGACAGCTAATTGCCTAAAGTTGAATACGGATAAAACAGAGGTACTGTTCTTAAATCAGCCCTCCCCCCCGTTACCCGATCTCTGGTGGCCCACAGAGCTCAACCCCCCTCCCCTCCCAGTCCCGTCTGCAAGGAATCTGGGTTTCAAACTGGATACCACCTTGTCATGCAAGACCCAGATAGGCCATGTTTCCTCGTCCTGCTTTTGGAAGATGAAGGCCCTACGGGAGATTCCTCCACTTCCTACCCATGGACTGCGGAAAACAATAGTCCATGCGCTTGATCACGGTCGCAGCTCCTGACTACACTAACAGTTTGTATTTGGGTCTGCCAGCATACCTGTTCAGGAAACTGCAAACTGTGCAGAACGCAGCAGCCAGGCTTATTAGAAACGTCCCGCTGAGGCACCACATTTCCCCCCATCTGCGTAGCCTCCACTGGCTGCCCGTCAGAAGGAGAACTGAATTCAAGGCACTGACTCTGGCCTACAGGGCACTCAACGATATTGGCCCTCAATATCTAAAGAAGAGAGTCCGCAAATACCATCAGTCAAGGACCCTAAGATCAAATCATCTTGAACGCCTTGTCACCCCCCCCGTTTTTCAAAGTCCAGAATAGGAGGATGGTCCTTCTCCGTCAAAACCGCGACCTTGTGGAACTCCATGCCTGAACACATCAGAAAAGCCAAATTGGAATCAATCTTCCGGAAGACCTTGAAGACCTGGCTCTTCAGCCTCCCTTAGCACACTGTGGCTCGACAACTCTAACACGCCCTCACCTCCCTCTGTCTCCGCTAGCGCCGGGACACCCCCGTTGGGGGTAGCTGCGCGCTTTAGAAGCTTAAATACATACATACATACATACACATTTATTTTGCTACTAGTAATATGGTCAATATACACAGAGGGGGCAAAAGGTTAGACCGCTCAACCATTGATTGGTTCATTCACATATTGATTATCTCAATTTCATCAGCCATTGGTTGATTTCCATCGTGGTGGACACTGCGCTGCTAATGACTTAGGCAAATTTCCCAATTGCACCATTACACGGCATGCTCATCAGAAGCCAGATGATCTAGTTAAGGAGGGGCATTTCTTCTTTCAACATTATGGTTTCCAAAGCTTTGCATGGACAAGGATCAGTTATTCATTGCATTGAAGGGTGCAGTCATTCATTTTTATAAAAATGAGCTTCACTCTCTGCCAATGGTATCCATAAAACTCAGGAAATGCAGACTTCATCACACATGGGCATAGTGCAACTACGATTAGAGCTTGCAATAACTTTGGCCCTCTCCAAGTACACTGCCTGTTTATCAGTTTTCACTGTGTCCAATTCTGCCTTTTGTCCTCTTGTGCACCCGTTGACACCCTTTCCTGATGGGCTGGTATGGCGGTAGCTTCAGGAGTATTATTGTTTTGCACCATCACTTTAGCCGAGTAGTGGCTTCTAGGGAGCATGTTACATCTTATGGCATATTGCTTCAATGATAGGCACGCAGCCCGCTTTTACATTTTTTATATTTAGGTTAATTATTCCCAGATAGTTTATACGTATGTGAAGACTTGTTTTTGTGCATTGCACATCAGTATGACAAGCACAGCCAGCACGTTTCTTCTGGCTACTCATGTCCCCATGAACTTTCAGGAGGTAGATAAATCAGTCAGATGTAATTTGGAATAACGTATAGGGCCTGATTCACAAAGGTAGCGCACACTTTTAAGTTTACTGCTTTTCAGTATTCACAAACTGCACTTTTGTAGCAACTTACACTTTTGTAGCACCTTACACTTTTGTGGTAAGCCCAGCACTACATGTTGCCAACCACTTGTACTGCAACACATTCCCATGGACAATAATGGTGGTAGGGACTTCCTCCAAATGTGTACATTTAAAAAAATGTGTAACTTACTACAAAAGTGCAGTTTGTGAACAGCCCTTTGTAATAAGTTTTGTTGGATTACTGTAGTACCACAAAACGTTCGATAAAGCACAGTTTGTGAATCATGCCAATAGGATTGAGTAATGTGAGCGATTCAAAGGCTACTGGCTTCAGAGAAACTGGTGATCTGTGGTCCTGGAGTTTCGTCTGCCCTGTTCATGCGTTGGCGCTGGGAACGGAAGCGGCCTTTTGAATTTCTCATGATGCAATTGTTGCAACGGATTTACACCATGCAGATTGTTAGTGTAAACTCAAGTACAAGGTTCACTCAAGCGGATGCATCTTTTTCCCAGACTGAGGCTTAAAATCAACAAGTCAACAATGCATTAATGATAGTAAAGCACATTAGTCACCACAAGGTTGAGAGACAGTAGTAGATTTGCAAAGCATAAGTCTATTAACAGATTAGCAAAGTTACAAATTCAAATCATTCATATCAGTCATAAATCATTGATCATCATATAAAGGTGTTGGTCAGTATGATTCAGAGCAATTAAAAACAGCAGATGCAAAGATAAACTGTTTGAACTTGTCATTAGTAAAACAAGCAAACTCATGTTCCTTCGAACTAGAGGAAATCAGGAAAAAATGTGAGAGAAGTCAAGAAGGAGGTGTCAGCAAGTCAAGCCTCTAAAAGGCAGAATCAAATAAGTATTCAGACAAGTAAATGAGAATGGATTTGCTCAGGAGTCTGACTCTGTGAGCAGGAGCAAATGTGAATGTCTAGTTTCTAAGAGAGGAAAGGGGTATCTGAATCTAACTAGCTCAGCAATGCACAAATAAAACATACACGTCTCGACAAGATGCAACACTCTCCATGGTTCCCAGGGAGAGGAGACCAATCAGGATCAAACATTTCACAACATCGGGCAGTCAACCCACTTTCCAGCACTTCATATAATAGAAGGTTTCAGGTACTCTGCCTTCAGAAGAAATCTCGTAGAAGGATGACACACCGAGGGCAGCCTATCCTCAGCATAGATGCAGGGATTCATTATTCAGTGAAGCACACAGTTAAACAATTCTCACAGAAACCAAAAACATTTTGCAACAATCTAATTAGTGTGAACTACTGCAGCTTGGGTCCTGAAACGAGAGAAAGAGCACAGCAACCAAAAGTACATTTTCATGTCAGTGTGAGCAATTTAAACTGAGGCCTCCATTGACTATGGCTAAATAACATGAATAATTACATTCAGTACGTGTATATGCAATGTGCAGATTTAAGAAAGTGTGTTGAAAATTAGTATATATATTATGCAAAACTAAAAATAGTGACAGAGCGAGATCCCAAGCATTTATGATGAACCTGGCTATATGCTATGAGTCCGGTTTGGCTACCTTGAAAAAGTTCTTGGTGACATATACTCGAGATAAAACATGTTAGCTGTGTTTTTCATACTAATCATTTTGAAAAAGGAAAAACAAGCCTTCAAATCTTTCTACCAGTGGATTATTAACTACATGTATTAAAGGATTTTTTTTTAAAATACTTGGCTTTATTAACAGCTACGTTTCATGATTTAATTGGGAAGGTGGGCCATTCCCAGTGAAGCTACATATACTCACTACTAATATAACTAATCACATCAAAGGAGGTTAGCAGTTCCAGCCTGGGTGCTGTATATGGGCCCAGTTATTATAGAATGCAAATAATGGAATGCAACAGAAGTGCAAAGCCTCCGGGAGCCGGCAAGCTCTCCCTAAACATAGGGCAACATAGGCCTCCTGCCCTAGATATCATTAAATAGTCACCATGGAAGATGTTCCCATTAAGCAATGCACCAGATTAATAGGAGAATCCAGGAGAGGCACACGTAGCAGCAGTCCTCAGTGGCCAATTCACCTACAGCCTCTTGGAACTTTAGAATTCTGAACATCGCATGAAAGTGTAGTCCCACACCAAGTATGTCACTCAGAGTGATGCATCAAAGGAGGTGTAATAGCAATTGGCAGGGTAATGTTGTCAAATGTTGTAGGCCAAACACTTTGGAACTGTAGCATCAGCTGCCAAGTACAATCCCCATCATACCCGCTATTGAGCCTGTTGTATTACCACTTAATAGAGTTATTTGCTTTCACTTAACCTGCTTCTGAAGGTACTGAAGATGGTGAAAAGAACTGGGGTGTCGAGTCTATCCTATCAATTTGATTAAAGGGGTTATATCATTTATGCCACCAACTATGCAACTTCTTTAGCATTCTCTGTTAATGGCAGTAGCAACTACTTAGCTTACAAATAATGGTGAGTAACGGTGCCACTACAATGTTGTTGCCTTGCACGATGTGTACTTAAAGAGAGGAAGTGTTTCACGCCCCATCCCACCAACCTGCTGCTCCAATCCTGTTTACCTAAGGCGCTCCCACGCACTCAGAACTATTTCCCCTTGAACCCAGTGAAACTCCTCTTCTAATGCCTTGCTCTGCTCAGACGATTCTCTTGTCCCCAAAGTGCTCTTCCGCTTTCTTCATGTAGAACAGGGGATCAGAGAGAAGCGCACTGCTTGTAGCGTCCTCACGGCCATACCTACTGCAGTTTTGAGTATAAGCACTTGGGCGGGTAACCCTTTTATAGATAGAACCTACATAAGATGGCCACACCAAGGATGCTGGGGGTTGCAGTCCTGTTGTTATTTCACTGACAATATGTCCTATAGTGGCATCACCAGTACTTGGTAAGCCTCATAATCTCATGCCACAGATACGATTGAAAAGTTGGTATGTCCTCAGGATCTTGTGGTGCATCTTATGCTGTGTCTGACCAGTCTGTCTTGCCAGTTGGACCAGTGATGCAGGCGAATAGGCTTTGAGGCAGAGCTGGACGGATGGTGTGTGACATCCTTGGCACTTGACCCTGCACATTGGACCCTGTGCTGCACCCTACCCCTTTGAGCCCTGTACTGTTCTTTTTTTTACCCTGCATTGTTGACTTCTCTTGGGCCCTCTGCTACTTCCTGTACTGCTTCCCCTATATAGTGGTGCCCCCTCATACTGCTCCCCACACTCCATGCCTTCATCTCCCCAAGGTCTGAATTCCTCCTTAGGCCCTGTAGCACTGAATTTACACCCTATAGCACACTATGCTCCCTCTACCCACTTGGTCCCTGTGTCTCTGCCTTGTAAGGCACCAGAGGCGCAACTAGAGCCGAATTTCCGGGGGGGGCTACTGAAAATTTCGGGGGGGGCTGACTCTTCCAGCAATATGCAGAGTGGCGATGCAGGGGCTCTAAGAAGGGGTTAAAACACAGCAAATCCTCGTTAACAAGTAAATGGTCTTTTAAAGACCTGTGAAGTACTTGGGTGCAGCTGCAATAAGACGGTCGCCAGCCCGGGCAGCTGTCTCAGCCCGGGCTGACACACACGACGGGGGGAGGCTGAAGCCCTTTGAGCCCAATGGGCATTGCGCACCTGTAAGGCACTATAGTCAGGGCACACAGACTGTGTCGTGTCTTTCCTCAGTTAGATCTAGCATCAGATCTCTGGCCCAGAGAAATCGGTCTCAGTGCTTGGACACCCATTGCTATTCTGCTGGACCCAATACCAGTTTGTGACATGGTAGCATAACTGATAGAGCGGAATGTTCTTGTGAATTGTAGGGGTGCATCATAATCACTGATAGGCCGCACCCGCATGTAATCAGACATATATTCGCATATGTTTAGTTGTGTAATTCATGTATGTTTAGTAAGAGTGAATAGTTCACTAATATTAAGTGAACGCAGCAGTATAATGGTGTTATGAAAATCGTGAAATATAATGCTTATTGAATTGTGTGAATATAATGCATAGAGAAATTAGTTCATGTATAATTTAGTTGCAGTAGTTTAAACGTGCACCATATTAAAGTTGCACATGTAATTCATTTTCGCATATGAATTGTAATGAAAATGCTTATGGGGAAAAGTAAGATGTGTGTTTAAAAGTAATATGTAAAGGCCTGACTACATATATGCTTAGGGAAGGCCTGGTTTATTCTTATGTTAGCTTATTTTGTAGGCAGAGAAAAGTTTCCCTTGGTAAGGCTCTCTGGGTACAAACGGTAGATTTAATTAGCACAGTAGAAGGTTTCTGTTGAACGTATCTTTTGTTGCAGGTGCAAGGACACATGTCTCGTTAGTAAAGACTAACTCTTTGTTTTCAAAAGTTAGAGAGATGGGAGGCATGGTACGGGGAGTGAAATGGAATTTAGGGATGATACTTTCAGCGGAGAAGGTGCCTGGGACTCAAGGCCAAAGCAACCGTCAAGGATGAAGTAACCGTTTCGATGGAAAAATACAAGAAAGAAGACCTGGCCAAGGAGGCGTGACAAAGGCGTGTACAATTGTATTGGGGTTTGTATTAGGGATAGTGCCCGGAGGGAGGAGGCCAGAGAAGAGGTAGGGAGACCAGAGAGGAGGACAGAGCTGAGCTTAGGTACTAGGTGATTGCACTTCTTAGGAAGTCTTCACCAGCTGACACCTTTTATTCACTCTTGCCTGAGAAAATCGTTATGCAGGGATGTCACTTAGTGTTAGTGTAGGGACAGCAATTGATTTTAAGCTTGTTTAGGCCAATGAAGAGCAACTTAGAATTTGGAGCAATCATAGTCTGGTTGATCCTTCTAGAACTTTCTATTCTCTTTATCCTGAGTCGAATGAGATTCTTGCGTAGGTTATTATTTGTATTAGTGCCCATCTATTTCTTTAACCTCGTGTTGAGGTGCTTGCACATTCAGTTATTTTTGGCGATAATAAATTCTTAACCTTGAATTCGGAGTCAGTGGTCCTTTCGAACAAAATGAAAGCTGTTATATAACCAGATGAGATTCTCTCCTTTACACTATTCAACAGGTAAAAAGATCTTGGCGACCAGAAGGTTCTTATAGATAATTAGATAAGAATCGGCGTTATCAGTTGGTAGCAGAGTAGGATGGTTACCTTTGATGGTAAGGGAGATCTTGAGCAAGAAAGGAGACTAAGTTGCCCCATAGAGCCCGAGTGACGCAGATTCAGAGGACCGCGGGAGAAGGATGTCGGAGGTCGTTGAAAACTGACGGAGAGTGACGGTGCGGCGGAAGTAGCAGTTCGTGGGAGAGTGAGTATGAAAGAGTGATGTTTGGTTGATTGCGGTGTTTTATTGTTGTGTGATGTCTTGCGGAGTTGGAAAGAGAGTTGTGTGATTGAGAACCGGACCGTGAGCGCGCGTGGGACCGGGAGATTTATTGTGGTGTAGAATACACCCAGAGTTGAGAACGTTGACCAGAGGTTGTGGGGGTCACGAGACGTCATTGACAGACCCACTGAAGATAGGGAACACATGAGTGAGTGTGTGAATAACCAACGCAGGTCGTAGGTTATTGTGTGCAGAACATCGAGTGATTGAATCCTATCGAGTGTGTTAGAGGCGATTGTCCGGTCGTTTCGCGGACAGACGGTTGCCAGATTGAGGTCAACAAGCTCAAGAGGCTGATCGGTCATTGGTGGACTGACAGTCAGAGAGGTAATTGTTCGGTAGGACGGACATTATTTCAGAGTAAGATTGGGACAGGTGCGAGTGAGAACGAGTGAATTAGAAAGGAGGGGAACTGCTGCGAGCGGAGGAAAAGTGACGTCAGACCAGTGCCGCGCTGCGATAGGCCGGTTGGTGTGAGCCGCGCTGGTATTGGTGGAGTGAAATCAGGAAGTAAAAGCTGACATTTTGAGTGCAAATAAAAAGTTGATTCATCATGAAATGTTTTAAAGTTTTACGGGAACTTTGTAGAGGTGATAGACATGTGGTTGTTCGGGAAGGAGAGGAAGCTCCTCCCGAGGATACGCCGGCACATTATATGGCAAAGAATGTCGGAATGCATACTATAATATGGCTTGAGAATTGGCATAAAATGACAGAAGCAGAAGGAGAATTGTCGTTCCCACGCTATGGTACTTTCAGGTTAGAGGTGCTGTACCAGCTAAAAAGTATAATGGCTTCCTTACGACCACTACCTAGACCAACACAGTTTGAGGCACTACATGCGTGGATAAGAGCAGCGTATGATAGGAAGAAAGACAGAAGCCAAGAAAGGGTGAAGAAATCGGTCAGGGCATTTCAAGACGCAAAGTGGGATGCATTGGAGAAAAGGTGGAGAGTGGAAACGATCGAAGGAGATAAGTTGTACCCATTGTTAATACAGAATGGGAAAATAGTAAGAATCGATGAGGACGACAGTGATCTAGATGACAGCCTGTTGGATAGGATGTTGGCAGAGAGGCCACCACCATTTAATCCAGACTCAGAAGAGGGAAAGCCGACCCCAGCAGTAACAATTGATGGGAGCCAGAATCAGACTAGTATGAGAGTAGTGGGAAGGATTTCCACAGGAATAGAGGGGGCAACGACGTCTATGATAACACAGCCTCCTGTTGGGAACACAAGATTACCGGACTCCTTGACAGTACCGGTTACCATTGGCCCTATAGTACCGGTATATGACCCAGACCGAGTGAGAGAAGGGGGCTCCGTACAGATGGAAAGGGAAGAAGTAATCAGCGAAAGTGGGAATGGGTTTGGAGTACGGGTGGTTCATTTCCCCAGGCCAGTGGAGACGAGTACGCCGTTACCGGCTACTGCAGACTCTTCCTTTAGACAAGAAGAGGAGAGACCAGAAAGACCAAGGTCTTTGCGTGAATCTAGGTCAGCTTTGAGGATGTGGACACCAACAGCGACAAATCAAGGTGATAGGATGCAAGGAGATAGGGCACAGAACATCTCGGAAGACAGACCAAGTTCCAGGAATATGAGGGAAGGGAATAGGTCACAAGGACAGAATAGTGACTGCGATGAGCGGGATGGCTCGGGTTGTCGAGATGTACTGAGAAGTGCGGTACAGGCAAGGTTACTAGACGTAGTGAGATTGAAAGCAGAGGTAGACGAGATGATTGATGGAGGTCTGCCCTTGGAAAGGATAGAAATTTATGGACCAGATGAGCTGCTGTTTGTAGCAAAAGATGTGACTCGAAAAGCTAGGACGGCACATGATAGATTGAAGGAATTGGCCAAAAGATATGAGGTGGACCTGAATAAAACTAAAGCGCTGCAAGGGCCACATAGACTACAGTACAGTGACCAGGAGCTGGAGGAGAGAAGACTAACAGGATTAAGGACACATACCAGAGATCTGATCGTAGGGATGAGGATATGGATTTTGTTGGACAAATGGGAAGAAAGGTGGTCCAAGAAGAAACTAACAAAGAAAGCTGAGGGAGAAACGCCGCCTCCAGGGGGGGGGGGGCGACGGGTGTTGGAAATTTTCCTTTACGGGAAGTACAGAATGGAGGGTACGTGCATGTGCCGTGGAATAGAGGTGATTTGACTGCATTTACAAATGATTTTCCTCGGCTGAGGGAGAAACCAGTAGAGTGGTACAAGCAGGTTGAGCGGTTTGTGAAAATTTCAAAAGTATTGTGGATTAATTTGAACACCTTGTTTGACATAGTGGTACCAGGAGATTTGTGGACAGCTTGTAAAGTCGCTATTGAGTGGCCGACTTCGGAACCGGAAAGAGAGGCGGTTACAAATGGTCCATCACCCCTAGTTATGAAAAAGTATGAGCAGGTGATTACATGGTTGAAACTGAAGATCTCACCCCAAGATATAGATTGGGTTAAGATAGATCGGACGGTACAGGAACCCAAAGAAACGGTGCACGAATATTACGAAAGACTTCTGCAAGTTTTTAAACAGTATAGTGGGTTAGATATTTTGGACCCCAAGGATATGGGACAGTTTGTCTCAAAGTTCGTAATGGGTCTGAGGATGGAAATCAGCCTCATGATACAGCATCATCTGATCTGCTGGCAGAACAAGCCGTTAGATGAAATTTTGAGGTATGCGAGATACTGTAGTGATGAGGTGGACTCAAAACATCGGAAGTTAAAAGATAAATTGATGCTTGTCCAGATGCAGACAGCACAGGGTCAGCCTAGTGGAGGGACCTTAGGAAGAAAACAAGGAAACTTCCAGGGGAACCAGAATGGGCAAGGACAGGGGAAGGGGAAAACCAGTAGACCCCAAGACAGGAGTGGACATAGCCACACTGAAGAAGACCACGGCGTGTCATCTTTGTCGCCAGGTCGGACATTGGAAACGCGAGTGTCCTTTGAACCCAGCTAACCAGTTGCAGGAAGGGGAAGAGGGGGCTCAGGCACCCGCGCAAGAGGTAGTAAACACAGTAACGAGGCCGAGGACGATGAAAGGTGGGGTATACAGCTCTCACGCTCAGGTTCCCCAGGCTCCAAGGATTACACAAGGAATACGAACGTACCAACAGATGCCCCTGTTCGAAGACTATGACGAGAGGAGCTTAGACCCTTTATCCTGACGGTGCCTGAGGGGGGAGGAAGACTGCACGCTTGGAGCGGTCTTGGAGGTAGACCAGAGAGGACCTTTTGTGGAGGCAGATATTGAGGGTCATCCTGCCACACTTTTGGTTGATACTGGTGCTACACGGTCTACTGTAAGATCAGCAGTAGTCCCTAACCTACCCCTCTCGGGACAATCAATCCAGGTCGTTGGAGTAGCGAACAAAAGAATAAGCAGCCCATTGACAGAACCGATCTTAGTAAAGATAGGCTCCTTCCAAACTAGACATCAGTTTGTAGTGTGTGATACAAGTCCAGTTTGCCTTTTGGGAAGAGATCTGTTGTGCAAGTTGAACTGCACGATTTATTGTACACCACGGGGAGTGGAGGTCCAGACGAGAGATAACGAAGCTGACTTTAAGGTTACCAATCAGCATCTATGTATAGATCTGTACCCAATGGTGACTGTGGAAGAACTTCCACCTGATCTGAGAGACGCAGTGTCATCTGTGGTGTGGGATTTCGCAGGCGATGAAATAGGTTTGATCAGAGGGGTTGAACCAGTGCGGATTGAGGTGAAGCAAAATGTTGATTTCCCCAGAACACCTCAATACAACTTGTCGCCTGAAACGATTGCAGGGATAAAACCTGTGATTGAGAATTTCATTGAGAAAGGCATTCTAAAAGAGATCCGAGGTAGCCCCGGTAATTCACCTATTATGGGACTACAGAAACCGAGCGGGAAATACAGGATCGTGCAAGACCTGCGAAAGGTCAACACGATAGTTATCCCTTGTTGTCCAGTGGTACCGAATCCTTCAGTAATACTGTTCCAGATTCCATGCGAAGCCGAGTGGTTTATGGTTATCGATTTGTGTCAAGCTTTCTTTTCGATACCGCTCCACGAAGAAAGCCAATTTCTTTTTGCGTTCAGGCTGGGAAATCGCGTGTTAACATGGTGTCGTATTCCTCAGGGGTATACGGAAAGTCCATCGATCTTTAACCAGATCCTGAAGAAGAACCTTGAGAGTCTTGTGTTGCCGCAGAACTCAGTTCTCGTGCAATACATAGATGACTTGCTCATTGCCTCAGAAACAGAAGATGCGTGCAGAATTGACACTGTATCCCTGTTGAACCACTTAGCAGAGAATGGACATAAGGTGTCCCCGAACAAGCTGCAGTACTGTTTGAATGAGGTACAGTACTTGGGACACAGACTAGAAAAAGGCAAGAGGAAGGTGTCACCAGACCGAATTGAGGCAATAATGAGCATGACAGTACCCACTACACAGAGAGAAGTTAGGATGTTCCTGGGAATGGTTGGCTACTGTCGACAGTGGATTCCTAGTTTCTCCTTGAGAGCAAAGCCTTTACAGAGGCTTACACACAAGGATGTGAGTGATCCGGTACCATGGGACGAGGAGTGCTTAATATCATTCCTGAAACTGAGAGAGGAATTGTGCAGTGCTCCGGCACTGGGAATGCCAGACTACAACAAGGCTTTTACATTGTTCTGTTATGAGAGGGAAGGATGTGCATTAGCAGTGTTAGCTCAGAACCATGGAGGTGTCCGTAGACCAGTTGCCTATTTTTCAGCTACTTTAGATCCAGTAGCTTCTGCGTTGCCCGGATGTCTATGATCCGTTGCTGCAACAGGTGTCAGCATTGAAAGATGTGAAAGCATTGTAATGGGACATCCATTGACTGTACATGTGCCACATTCGGTTGAGTTATTGATGACCAGGACCAAGACCCAGCACCTAACGAACAATAGGTTAACGAGGTACGAGCAAGTCATACTTGCCGCAGAGAATGTGACTCTGAAAAGGTACTCTGTCTTGAACCCTGCGACATTAATGCCCACACCGAATGCAGATGATGAAGATTGTGCGGACCATGATTGTCTCGATGTGACCGAGCTTTGCACCAAACCGAGACCTGACATTGTCGATGAGCCATTGACTGACCCAGATGAAATTTTCTTTGTCGATGGTTCATGCTTAAGAGACAGTGTGGGGCAATTGAGAGCAGCGTTTGCTGTATGTACCATTTCAGGAGTGGTCGAAGCTGCTTGCCTAGAAGGAGTACGTTCCGCGCAGGTAGCTGAGATCATTGCCTTGACCCGTGCCTGTTTGGCCGCTGATCGAATTCGAATCACGATTTACACAGACAGCCAATATGGGTTTGGCGTGGTGCACGACTTCGGGCAGTTATGGTCTCAGAGGGATTTTTGACATCATCTGGCTCACCTATTCGGAATGGAGAATATGTAAGACAATTGTTGGATGCACTACAGCATCCGAAAGAAATTGCTGTTGTAAAGTGTTCCGCCCATGGGAAAGGGGAGGACTTTGTATCATTGGGTAACAATTATGCGGATGAGGTTGCCCGCTTCTGTGCAGAACAAGGATGTATATTCACAGATAGATACGCAGGGGAGAGCCAAGAAGGAACCGAGCTCAGCATAATGTTAGCCATGGCAGACACTTGGGAAGAGCTTAAGCGACTGCAGGATGAAGTTTCAGACCAGGAGAGAGAGAGATGGATCAAAACTGGTTGTGAGAAAGGAGATGTGGATGTGTGGGTATCCAACGATGGGAGAGCCGTGTTGCCTGAAGAATTGCTGAGTCCGATGGCAAGACTGATACATGGACAGGCACACCTTGGTAGAGACGCAATGATGAGGGTGTTTAGACAGACGTGGTATAACCCACGTTTCCGAGCAATGGCTGAGACGATATGTCAGAGGTGTGTCACGTGTCAGCAGATGAACGCTGGAAAGAAAACTGTAGTTACATTGAGTCACATTGGGAGGTCAGGTGGGCCTTTCAACCGAATACAGATCGACTTTGTGGAAATGCCTAAGTGTAATGGGTTGAGGTACATTTTAGTGCTGGTATGTGTATTCTCACGGTGGGTGGAGGCTTACCCCACACGCAGGTGTGACACTCTCACAGTGGCTAAGTTATTGTTGAGGAGCTCATCCTAGATTCGGGATCCCGACCTCTTTGGAATCAGATAGAGGAAGGCACTTCCACAGTGAAATCATGAAGTTACTTTGTGCTGCATTGAACATTGACCAGAGACTCCACTGTAGTTACAGACCAGAGGCTTCTGGGATGGTGGAACAAGTTAATGGAACTTTGAAGGCCCGGATGGCAAAAATGTGTTCTTCGACATCCCTGAAATGGCCCGACGCTTTGCCGCTCGTGCTAATGAGCATGCGAAGTGTCCCAGACAGAAAGACCGGGTTGTCCCCCACGAAATCCTAATGGGAAGGGCAATGAGATTGCCAGCAGTACCAGCTACAGCCTTGATAAGCATCACTGATGATTTGATTCTCGATTATTGTAAAGGACTCTCTGATGTGGTCCGTTCTGTATCCCAGCAGGTGCAAGCAGCAGTGGTCCCAGCCTCGAGTGATCTGTGCCACGACTTGTGTCCCGGTGACTGGGTGCTCGTCCGGAAGCACGTGAGGAAGAGTTGCTTGGATGCCCGCTGGCGTGGCCCGTATCAGGTGATACTTATCACGAACACAGCAGTGAAGTGTGGAGGATTGCCGAACTGGGTGCATGCCTCCCATACCCGCAGAGTTTCAGCACCCTTGGAAGAAACAGCTCCTCTCGTAAATGAAAAACCAGCTGATGTGGCAGGGCCACATGAGAGGACAAGTCAAGCTGTAAGGGTCGTTGACACAGCTGGTGGTGCACTAGAGCAAGCTGAAGGGGGTTTCCACAGTTCGAACCCTGACTCAGACACCGAAGACAGAAACGGTGCAGTGGGTGGAGAAGAGACAGATTCAGCAGAAAGAGGAAGTAGTGCACTGGGTATAGAAGGGGAAGGCAGAAGAACGAACAGAAGTGCAGAAAGTTGACCTGAAAGACAGAGGCGACTGAACCTGAGGTTAGCACCTGAAAGAGACCTTGCTCCAGTGTCCGAAGCATCTGAAACAGAAGCAAGTGACGAAGACCAAGCACAAGACAGTCGGCGAAGGTCAAAGAGAACAAGAGTGCCTTGTCGCAGATACTCTACCCCTGAGTGGACTTACACTGTGTTTGATGCAGGGGGTGGTGAGCACGGGAAGACTGAGGTCAGTGCAGGTGGTCAGTCGGAGCCCGAATGTGGTGGTGAAGGTGGTGTTGCAGTTGCCAGGGCTCGAGATAGAAGGAATACTGACCCTCACAGTTCCGAATCCCCCGCTTCTGAGTGAAGTCCGAAACTTGGTCCTGCATCGACTCGAATTCCCGCCTTTTGGAGTTGAGCCGTTTTCACATGAAGTGCTGATTTTGCGTCTTGAACTTTTGTATCACGTTCTGGTATTGCTCAATGAGGATCTCATTGTGAATCAACTATAAACTGTAAATAAAAGTCTAAAAGAAGAAGATAACCTAGGTCCGAGTGGAAGAAGAATAAACTTAGGGACTTTCCACAGAAGAGGAACGAAAACTAGGGAAGTCTTTTTCTGGACTGTGTAAATAAGATTGTGAACGAAAAGGGAAAATCCGGAGATTTCATGGTTGCTCGAGCTGGTTAAGCAAGTCACAAATAAAGGACAGAGACTTTTTCAGGGTTCTTTGCTATAACCAAGACTTTTTGAGAACTTTTGAAACCATGGAGCCGGGAGATCCCAATCGTAGATCAAAATGGATTGTAGGCATCCTTATAAGTAGTGTAATAGTTTCTATAATCATAGTAGTTATAGTTTCCTATACTGGTTCGCACGAGCTAGAAGTAGAAGGGGTGACAGGGACACCTACACCTATTACACCTAGTCAGAAGGGGGTAGACAGGGCAGCTGACAGAGCTTTGCTATTAGAAGAAAGTCGTAGATTACATGTAGATTTATCTAAAGGTGATTTTAAGTTGAATGCATATGCTAAGTTGTTGTATGAGTATGTTGATGTGATGGAGGCGAAAGATTGTTATGTGTGTATGCAGTTGCCTACTTCAGTGGACGAGGGTATTAGGTATCACCATCTTCCACTGACTTATGGTATTTCATGTAGTCTTTTGCTTAGTTTATTTTATGAGAGAGATCAGTTCGAGTATTTCTTTTCCAATTTCGACGCAGTGCTTCCTGAAGTCCCCGCTTACAAGCATTTGAATAAATATGACTATTATAAGACAGAAGACAGACTGAGGAAGTACTTCATACCGAGTTTGGAATTGGACACAGCCTTTGCACACAGACACAATCTGACTTGTTTGATGTCAGATATAGAGAGAAAGTTTGTAGATCAGGTTGAGGATAGGTATAGAAAGCTGACTCACTCCCGAGACTTGGGGCATCACAGGACTGATTGGACAGAGGAAGAAAAGTTGCATAAGACCAAGGAAGCTATGGTCCTATAGCGTTAGATAAGGAGCAGAGGGGTAAGTTGTGTAGAAGGCGTTATCAGACTTACTACGAGAAGGTAGCAGTGGGACAAAGTACTTGTGATCACGTTTTCACCATGGCAGATGTGGCAAAAGATTTTCTCCAAGGTCCTGTACAAGTGATACCAACGGTGTATTACATATGTGGGAAGAATGCTTATGTGAGGTTACCTGCAAATTGGTATGGAACATGTTATTTGGCAATAATATTTCCAAAGATTTACCATACAGAAGATTTAGATCTTCTTGAAGGTGGAGAGCATTCAAGAGCGAGAAGAGCTGCAAGTGCAGGAATTGTAGTGGGAGATATCTTTGGTGCTATGATACCTAGTCTAGGAGTAGTCTTGAATGATGTGAAAATTCGGAGGTTAGCGACAGTGGTGGATGAATTTTCAATGAATACAGCAAAATCATTGGTGTTGGTGGAAGGAGAGATGTTGTCGATAAGGGAATGGTTTTGCAGAATCGCCTTGCTTTGGATGTCCTATTGGCAAAAGAGGGCGGAGTCTGTAAAATGTTGAGGGTTCAAGAGTGCTGCACTTATATACCAGACCGTAGCAAGGATCTGGAGAAATATATAAGTAACATCACTACAATCCACACAAAAATAGCGGATTTGACCGAAGAAGGGGCCTGGGAAAAGGTCGGCAAGGGTTTTGGCCAAGTGGGAGGTTGGTTTGCGAATCTGGGAAAGGGATTCCTTGGGTACTTTCTGAGACCCCTCTTTATCTTGGTGGGTTGTGTGGTTGGCTTGTGGATTGCGATCAAGGCCTACAAGTAGTATCGGGCAGGCCGAGTCAAGAGAGCTTTGAGGGAAAATGAGATGAGATTGGCAAGACTGCGGGACAGTCAGTATCAAAGGCTCAAGAGCATGGAGAAACTAAGGACAGGGAAGATGGCAACAAGTTCTGTTTAGGTCGGTTCTTTCTCCAAGGGAGTAGAATGAAATGTGATGACAGGAGTCATCAAAGGGGGGAACTGATAGAGCGGAATGTTCTTGTGAATTGTAGGGGTGCATCATAATCACTGATAGGCCGCACCCGCATGTAATCAGACATATATTCGCATATGTTTAGTTGTGTAATTCATGTATGTTTAGTAAGAGTGAATAGTTCACTAATATTAAGTGAACGCAGCAGTATAATGGTGTTATGAAAATCGTGAAATATAATGCTTATTGAATTGTGTGAATATAATGCATAGAGAAATTAGTTCATGTATAATTTAGTTGCAGTAGTTTAAACGTGCACCATATTAAAGTTGCACATGTAATTCATTTTCGCATATGAATTGTAATGAAAATGCTTATGGGGAAAAGTAAGATGTGTGTTTAAAAGTAATATGTAAAGGCCTGACTACATATATGCTTAGGGAAGGCCTGGTTTATTCTTATGTTAGCTTATTTTGTAGGCAGAGAAAAGTTTCCCTTGGTAAGGCTCTCTGGGCACAAACGGTAGATTTAATTAGCACAGTAGAAGGTTTCTGTTGAACGTATCTTTTGTTGCAGGTGCAAGGACACATGTCTCGTTAGTAAAGACTAACTCTTTGTTTTCAAAAGTTAGAGAGATGGGAGGCATGGTACGGGGAGTGAAATGGAATTTAGGGATGATACTTTCAGCGGAGAAGGTGCCTGGGACTCAAGGCCAAAGCAACCGTCAAGGATGAAGTAACCGTTTCGATGGAAAAATACAAGAAAGAAGACCTGGCCAAGGAGGCGTGACAAAGGCGTGTACAATTGTATTGGGGTTTTGTATTAGGGATAGTGCCCGGAGGGAGGAGGCCAGAGAAGAGGTAGGGGAGACCAGAGAGGAGGACAGAGCTGAGCTTAGGTACTAGGTGATTGCACTTCTTAGGAAGTCTTCACAGCTGACACCTTTTATTCACTCTTGCCTGAGAAAATCGTTATGCAGGGATGTCACTTAGTGTTAGTGTAGGGACAGCAATTGATTTTAAGCTTGTTTAGGCCAATGAAGAGCAACTTAGAATTTGGAGCAATCATAGTCTGGTTGATCCTTCTAGAACTTTCTATTCTCTTTATCCTGAGTCGAATGAGATTCTTGCGTAGGTTATTATTTGTATTAGTGCCCATCTATTTCTTTAACCTCGTGTTGAGGTGCTTGCACATTCAGTTATTTTTGGCGATAATAAATTCTTAACCTTGAATTCGGAGTCAGTGGTCCTTTCGAACAAAATGAAAGCTGTTATATAACCAGATGAGATTCTCTCCTTTACACTATTCAACAGGTAAAAAGATCTTGGCGACCAGAAGGTTCTTATAGATAATTAGATAAGAATCGGCGTTATCATACCCTCACCCAGTTGGGAATGCAGTGGCCATACTATCTGAGCCACGCCCAACTGACTCACAACTTTGTTCTTGATGACAGCTAACTAAGTTTCTCCTCCTTGTTGATTCTTGACTCAGTACCTGCTGAGTCTCCTGCCGACAGATGTCCACTTAGAAGGTCCTCGGATTCAGAGAGCATTCGTTAAACTAAAGAAAAGGTGACCCAAAAAAGTTCAAAAGGTGACATTAGGTGACCTTTTGAACTTGTTTTGATACAGAGTGCTCGGCAGTTTAGAGCTCGGCTCATTTCCTGCAATCAGCATGGCAGTGACGTAATGGTTGCAGCGCAAAGCGAGCTCTCAGCCATGAAGGTACAGCTGCACATTGTAAAGACTATAGAGCGAGATGTGCAGAAACGGCCAGGGTGGAATTATAGGTGTTAAATTCTTTACTTCTGCCTTCAGATGATTACGTTATATTGATATTAGTATCATTGTCTTAAAATGTGTATATGCGTCACGATGTGCAGAGAAGACTGAGCCGTATTTTCCTTAATTTTACTCTGAGGTTCTCGAAGTCGTATCTGGAAACTTTAGCTGGGTTGTGAAGTAGGAGGCGTCCAGGAAATGCAGAACGAGACAAAAATCGGAAATCTATCCCGTTCTGAAGGATCTCGTTCCCCTTCTGTGAGAGTATCGTACGTTCTGAGCTGTGTCTGTGATGTAGGGGTGTAGGTGGGTTTACGTCACTTCCACAGTAAATAAAAGTAAACAGAGGCTTGTGGTCTCGACTCAGCTGACCTTGACTCACCTGACTTTGACTCTGGACACTGCTGAACGCCTGACCCTTTGCTGCTCTGCCACCTCCCCCTACTCCCTGGTTCCTGCCCTACTCCTTTCCCTTTGAACCATCTACTGCTTCCCTAACCCCACATTGTGCCTGTTATTAGGTGTGGATTGGTATCTTGCAAGGCTCAAGCCCATTCTGTACTTGTTCTGCGAGGGATGGATTTGTCGAATGTAGCAATGTAGTTGCGTGTCCACTCAGTATCTTGCTTGAACTGTACTATAAAAATAGAGGGCCTATTTTACAAGGCCCCTGCACCACCAGAGTGTCACTTTTTGCGATGCTCGGATGGCACTGTGTCCTGCTCCACATTTACAAGGCAGCGCTAAGCCAATTCGTGTGGTTTAACGTGGCCTTGTAAATATCGTTCCCTTTGATGCAGTTTCCTGTGTTAAAGGAGCATGCAATGGGTGTTGCTGTGGGTGTTCCTAGCAACACCCATGACTTTTTCACACTGCCCCAGATTTACAAGGAATCGTAAATCTGTGGCAGAGCCAAAAATGTATGCCTCCCCAGGGAAGGCATAAGGGTGTCGCAACAAGGAGAAATACTTTTATTTCTCCTCGTTTTTTTGCTCTTTCTATGTGTGCTACATTCTGCAGCACACATAAAAGGAGCAAAACACCATTAATGATTGTTTTTGTGCAGAAAGGTGTCCCTTCCTGCACAACAACAATTATCCCTGCAACGCAGGCAACCTTGCACCATGGTGCAAGGATGTCTGCATTGGTGCACAGCTGTTTGTGCGCCAGCGCAGGGGTGAGTACAGGAATGCGCCGTATTCTTGTAAATACAGCGCACTCCTGCACTTAGACAATGATGCAGCTCGACGCAGCAAAATTGCTTGCTATGTAAATATCTTGTAAATATTCCCCAGAATGTTAGATAGGATGTACAATGTCATCTGATCTCTTAGCCCCTATACCTGCTCTGTGGAAAAGGAAAGCTTAACCTCTTGATGCCTATGTGGTACCTATTATGTGAGCGAGTTAAGATTGCATTGCCACTGCATATGTGGTGGATACGTGTACAAGGCAAGTTCATGTGGTACATGGTGTCTTTATCTTACCAAAACCATGCGCTCTGGGGCAGTATTACGTTAAAGAAAGTACTGAAAGTGCTAATTTAAGACAGTTCTCTGCCACAGGACAGGGCTGACGGGTGTCTTAAATACTTGAATAGCTTGTGAAAGGTACTTTCCCACGTTAGGCAGTGGTAAATGGCTGTTTGTCAATGGCAGGTTAAACGGATATTCTGCTTTTGACAGGAAATCTAGCAAAGATTTTGTCACTTCTAAAGTAAACAACAGAACACAGCACAATGACTTTACTCAAAGCAAAATAACAACAAAATCATAATAGGGCACAACACAACAAATTAATCTAAACGGAGTGCAACACAGCAACCATAGTACAAGTCACCACCACAATGATATAATGCAGTACAAAAACAAAACTGCACAAAAAACATAGCACATCGCCATCGCAACAAAATGCCTCACAAGACATTCTGGCCACAAAGTACGCCGTCCACAGTTAATATCTTCATGATACTGCGGTAAGAGTTATTTGTATCATTTTCTGCCTTACCACAAAGGTCAAGTATTAGCTGCAGCCAGAAATGTTTTGTGATCCAGCCCAAGGACTCCCCCATCTCTGCCCTCTTTCCATTCCACTCAAGCATTAACGCTCACCAACTCATCTTCCACAAGCTCACTTTTCTATCTATCCTCCAACCGCTGCCAATACCTCGAATCAACCCTTTTACCATTGCACCCGTCCTTTCAACAATACACAACAACTATGCAATTAATGAAGACCCTCTTTTAATTATAAAAATGTCCAACCTGTTGGCTTAGTCAACATTTGTTAAATATCGTCTTAAGGGACAACACTTAAGGAAAATAATATTTTAGCAGTATTGTAGGAAAGGGACTGTACTATGGGCAGGAGGTAGCTGGTAAGTTCACATGTTTTGAATCTGCCAAAGTGTGCTCCACATAGCTCATTGAAGTGAGCAAGGTGAACTCATCATCCTCTATGCAAATGTATCCTTCCCCAGAAGAAATGCTTTCGGCTTAAATTGGGAAAGGAGCCAATGAGTTTGTAACTCCGTTTTCCAGTCTTTCACCATACAGGTTGTTTTTTCAAGTCTTGATCCCATGACTCTGACAACCCCACCCCCACCCACGTCCCTATTCAATAAATCACCCTATGCTGCCTGTGTTCAGTTTTTTATTGTGTTGGGTACAATCTGCAGTCCTATGACTGTTTCTAATGCTGGGAGTAGAATGGGGCAGGATCAAGTGTGCTTGTAGATTTCAGCTCTCAAGTAGAACCCAACAGAACTCCTGCCATCTCTCCAGCTCTTCGCCACAATGCAGCCCCTCCGGTGTCTAAGAGACGCTGGGGCTATTGGAAGAGGAACTTGTGTTACTGCGCGTCATGAAGGATTTATAGAGAATGCGTTGTAAGAGCTGCAGGAGAGAATGTTGTGGTGGTGCTGAGGGTGCATGTATTGTGCGGGCATCTGATGAAGTGGTGTACTATGAGGGCTTTACGAGGGGGTGGTGACTGATTGCTGCACTTGATAGTGGAGGTAATGTGGGGGGTGGAAATTTAGATAACCTATGTGGATAGGGTGGAGGTGATGTAGCAATCTCAAGAAAAGGTTTAGGAATGTGGCTGTGGCAGATACTTTGAAGGTTGCAAGAAAGGAGAGCGTTTCAGTGAAAACTCTATAGTGGTGGACAGGGAAGAGGTGTGCTATCGAAGGAGATGGTACCTGTGTAGGGAGGGACTCTGATGAGCTGAGTCAGACAGGAAGAGCGTGTCCAGTGAACTATGGTATGAAAGAAGCATGGACAAGGAAGATTAGTATTTAACTGGGGAAGGCATTCAAACGTGTAGCATGAGGCCAGCAGGAAAGGGAACCCGTTTTGCAGCAGGAGTCATTTGCTGTTAGAGCCCAGGCTAGCTACCAAAAACCTGTTTATCACTTTTATGGTATGGTACCCTAATAACGTAACCAAAATACTGCCTGACAGAAATATTGTGTTCTAAATAGTTCTTACAAAAATAGTGCCCCATTGGAGTTAATACATCTACACACAATTGGGCGCTGTTGTTGTAAATGATATGTAGGAAAATAATATTTCTTTCAGATATTTTTTTTGCAAATGATATTCAGACATACAAGCCACATCTATATAAACATTATATAGGTTGTTATGACCATAATGTGTAGGGGAATGGTGTATTACTTTATCTTTTAAATGTACCAAATGTGTTTTTGCATTCTTTCTTAAACATTTGTAACTTTCTTACTGTTTGGAATTTTCCCTTATACTATGAATCATTTGGGGATCAGCGGCCCCATAAAGTTAACTCCCCTGGCATCTCCGGTTTCTACTAAAATAATATATACTATACCAGTGGGGTCTGAACTATTCTTCCATGAGAAGTAGAGGAAATTAACAATTACCCACCACATATTTATGTTATTATTACTAAACATCTTTTACAAATGTTTTCTTTAATCTCCTCTCTCAGTAGTAAAAATGATGGCCACTCATGACTGGACAAAAATCGTTGCAGGGTTCCTAGTTAGGGTGCCTGCTGGGAAGGTGAGGCCAAAATACATAGAGAGATGGGATGGATATTGAATATAGAAATTCCAAAAAGTAGTTCCATGTCAGAAAATAAAATTATGCTCTTGTGACAAACTGAATTTCATTTTTTCCAGCCTTGTCTGTATCTGTTTCTGTGGTTTCCTTTTTCACTGGTTTGAGACCTCATTAATCTCATACCAGACCTTTAACTAATGGATATCCAGGGTGAGGGTTTTAGAGCAAGCATTGAGAGGTTCTGTACTTATTCTGAGCAGAAAGGGACGGTACCAGGAGATGATCTAGCGTTGTGAGGGAATGGTCAGGTTAAAGAATACTGACATGCAAAACACCAAAAACCATTGTCCGTCTAACATATGGCACACCCACCTGCCTGCTCCTTCCATATCTGTCACCACCTGCCATCATAAATCTGCAGGAGAAGCAACATGATGATAAGAAGGAAGATGAAAGTGTCAATAATATGAGCAGTAATGCTGATGTATAATGTAGGCCTCGGTGAAATATTCGTTACCAGTAGCGGTCCGTGGTGGGAGTGCCGGCCGGGCGGTGACGTGGGGTGGGGGAGGGGCAGGGTGGGGGGTAGTAAACCACCGATTACGGCCGAATACAGGTAAGTAAACATTTAAATAAATAAAACGAATTTCGTTGTGAGCGCTGCATCGCCAAATGCGATGCAGTGCGCGCAACGAAATTCGTTTTATTTATTTAAATGTTTACTTGCCTGTATTCGGCCGTAATCCGTGGTTTACTACCCCCCACCCTGCCCCTCCCCCGCCCCACGTCACCGCCCGGCCGGCACTCCTACCACGGACCGCTACTGATCGTTACACCAGCCTGCCCTTGCATAATTTCTGGATTTTTGCGTGGCACCACTTGTTTTGTGAAATTCTCAAAATTATACGATTATACCTGTTTATGTAATTAAAGACATTTCACACAAAAATCCTATCACAAGAGCATGGGAACAATGAAAATGACATGAAAGTGAGAAGGTGTTGTTTGTGGCACTTGTGTTTTTTGCACTAGTTATTGGTGGTAAATGCATCCTCACATCCCAAATGGATGCACAGATGCATTTCACACTAAAATATAGAGGTAAATGCTAGAAGTGCATGTTGCGTAAATTCACATTTTACAATATTTTTCATACATTTCGTTTAATTATGCAGCAGGAAATTACACAAATTTTGCACACAACTAGAATAACGGCAGAGACTGGTGATGGAGCACTTTTTTCAGTAGGTATCAGTGAATGAAGCAGAATACATACCCCTTTCTTTAACACTGGGAGCACGCTGGAGACAGCTGAACCGAAAACTCACAGCTAAATAACAAAATCATGAAAATCAAAAAATACTATTCTGGTAATAAATATGTTGAATAAATTCGAGACACAACCATTATTTAACTAATAGAAAATATCTAAAAATATTATGGTAGACAATAATAAGAATATTAGGAACTGGTTAAAGATCAAGAAATCATAGATAACCAATAAAAATACAGCTATCAAACAGCTATTGAATGAACAAGTACACAGTAGGTCCCATAACGCAGGCTTGGTTGGCGAAACCTAAAAAGTAAGATGTGTTTAACACTGTTTAACTATAAATCACTTTTATCTTCTGGATCTGGAGTAGGGGGTATCCTCTTAAGATCCTTTCTTTGTCTTACTAGGAACTATGCCAGTGGGCTCTTGTTGTTGACTGTGTGATTTAAGGTGGGTAGTTTTTGCTCAGCTTGATCAGAGTCAGATTCTCCTCTGCAAAGTTTGAAGAACATGTCTGTGTGTTGGAGGCAATGCTGTTCGCAGCAATGACAATAGTTTCTCTATATCCCCATGTACATATACTAAAATTACTCTCTTGATGTTGTCTTACTATGCCTGTAAAGCAGAGCTCTCTAGGTAATCGTAAATCCCAGGTTGTACATTACTCTCAAGAGGAGGATTATACATTTTACGTTACATTTTTCACCGACATATCGATTTTTAAAACTATAATCTTACATTACCATCATAAGTGGGATTTCATATCCAGGGTGATAAAGGATTCTCCCATCTTTCTAAAATCACAAGTGTAAGATAAGTTCCAGGAGGGGCTTCTAACCATTCTGTAGCTGAGAATTTCCCAAGAAGAGTTTGTCATGTGAAGTATTATATATTTCTCGAAAAAGCTTTTCAAATTCAGGTCCTACTTAGTTAAAGAAATAATCGAATTATGTGACCTCAACTTTGCTGTTCAATAAATGCATAAATACATTGTGATTTATATAGCACAAGTCTACCTGGGAGGCAACAGAGTGATGTACATGATAGTGGAGAATCGGAAATTGGAAAGTCAGTTCTCATCTGGTTAGGTCAGTGGCTGACCGGTAGTAAACAACAGTTCCTAAAATATTTTCTCAAATCTCAGCTCATATTTCTAATACGAATTTCCCATGTGGCATCTTATACGTTGTGCAATTCTCAAAAACTGTTTTTCAACTCTCAGATGTTTCGTGGTTGTACAATTTCACTTGTTTTGCAGGATATTTCTTATAATAAATTATAGTTTCAAAATAAACTTTGGTTTTATTTCAATTTTTTTCAGGAAGGAGAAATGGTGATAAACATATATGGGAATTGGGTGAGACACAGGGGCAGGGAAAAACTGAGACTAATGTAGATGAAGACAGGGAGACATACAGACGAGCAAAGATGGTGACAAGAATGAATGAATCATTGACACTTCTAAAGCACGCTGTTACCCCAAGAATGGGGTGTCCTTGCGATGAAGAAGATACATGGACAAGGAAAGTTCAGTACATAGAGACACAGGAACAGAGAGTTATTAACTCATATATACAACATGTATATAAAGATTCTGCACCAGAAGGTGTTAAGACACTTTACAAAAGAACTAGGAATCAATTGGTGAGTAGACAAACTGTAAAACAATCAGGACAGTCAGGTCAAAACCAATTGAAAATTCCTGCTTATTTCAGGAAGTGTGTTGAATATTTGGTCCAATGGCAGAGAGTTTCACAGGGTTGCTGCTTTACCTGAAAGTTTATTTTTGCTCTTGGGAGGTTGTGAATCTCAGAGCTCATGACAACTTGTTTTCAGCCTCAAATTGTGAGTACATTTTCAAATGTGCAAAGCTTCTTTTAGGTGCGCGAGTTTATACATAAGGCAGCACACTTTCAGTTTGATATTATTTTCAATGAATTGCCAGTAAAAGCCATTTAGGGTTGGGAAAATATGATCATATGTTTTTTGTGGAAAATACGTTTCTGACCATAGTAACAGTTTTAATCGGAGCAAGTGAGTATAAATGAAGCTGCTAGTGTGGCATTTCCAAGCTACAGTTGAAAAATAAGCGAAGTGTCAGCTGCCATTCTCAGGTACATAGGTGAGAGTAGAGAGGGAATGTGAAAGTTAGTTGATGTAGCTCTGCTGATTTGTGGGGTAATTAAAACGATGGGGCCCACTGTAAAGGGCAGAAATTTTACCTAGGAGGGTATTGATGGAGAAAGCTCTCAAAATCAAGCTCCTCAAAAAGCAATAGACTCAGTTTGATTTTATATTTGGGGTTCATGAAGTGGAACTAGATGAAGTAAACACCCTGACATTCAGCTTTGAAAATTTCGTAAACTTGGTGAAGATATTATCAAAGTAATTTCAAGTAGAGTTGAGAGTCATCCACATACGGGTGGATGGAAATTTCCACCTCCTTAAACAAAAAGCTCAGTGGCTCTTGTCACAATTTAAACAGATGAATCCATAGAGCACTGAGGAGCATCACACAACATAACAGCTCCCCATACGGTATTTTTAATCTTTATGGACTGACTATGGTTACAAAAGAGGAGAACCCACTCAGGTCTTTGCCACTGAAACATCAGCAGGTTCAAGAGATAAGATTTGCCTAGGTGACAAGACACAAGAGGGAGTGGAAGAGAGATAAAGGGAGATTAAGAGACATTTAGACGTGTAGATATAGAGGGATGGTGAGGCACAGGGAAGAGGGTACACAGTGAGGCACAGAAACAGACAGCCATAGGGACTGGGAGGCACATGACCTGAGAGACCCTGGCATGAGAAAGCATGCAGTTCTGGGCATAATAAGACTTTCAATGGCATACAAGGGAATGGCGAACAATGGCCCTCTCAAAAGGAGTGACACTATGACATCTGAAATGAGTGAAACTGATGGTAGAGAAATAAGCAACACGGACACTTAATTTAAACAAAGAAAACTGAGACATTCATACTGGGGATCCCTCTCCTACTGCTCATACCCCTGTCTCCGCCAAAACACAATGCCATATAAAACATACAGAACTCTGAGACCCTATGAATGCCAAAATTGTATAAAAATAATAAAAATATAATATGACATTTTTCTCCTTCTACTTGGACTAAAGTTGGCTGGTTGAGGCAAAAAGGGATTAACATTCAACTGACCAAGTTAACACTGTGCAGCCAATTTGGCTACACAAAGAAGACTGTGAATCGGAGGGTTACGTTTAGTAGATTTATTACAAATTAGTAATTAGTTCACTATTTAGGTAAGTCATGATAATATCAAGAGATACAAAATCACAATAGGTAAATTCAGATTTCAACATAAGTGCAGTCTTTGAAGTAGAAGGCATGAAACAAAAGCAGTCACAAATATATAGATGGCTACAAATAAAATTTGGTGTTCCTTAAGCAAACCAAGATTCTCCTCATTAAGCATGAACAAACTTTAAAGGCATCAAGTTAAAGTAAAAGTTAAAGTAAAAAAGAGTTTCAGACAATTGCAATCATCTACTCTGAGCTCTAAATTAGGATAGGGACGATTCTAAGCATGGGTCTCTTAAAGAATCAGGGAAAAATTGGAAGGTTTGGAAGAATAGGAAGGTGTCAGCATTGCTGAAACTTCTGTAGAAGTTTTGGAAAGAAGGGAATAAGTGTTAGCATAAAGCCACACTCAGGAAAGAATAAGGAAAGCAGAGAGGTCTGTACCTCTCAAAGTCCAAAGGGAATCTGCTCTACAGTGAACTGTTTGAACACCAGGATACAGGGAAAACGTGAGATTCAGATGGTGTTATTTCGATCACACCACCATCGTCCCATGAGAAAACAGTGTTCATGTGCTTTACAACATGGCTCCCAACTCCCAACGTCTCAGCTAAGTTAATCGTTCTCAGCTTTGAACAACTTGCCACTCCTGCTACAGGCTGAATAATAGGCTTTCTTGTAACATGTCAGGCCATCATGTTCTTGTCAAGATTTCTTTCGCTAATACATTGTCCTCCTAACTCTTTCTAATGAGCTCACTAGACGGCACCTGCAAGGTAAAATGTTATTACAGCAGAATGAGAAAAGACAACTTCACTTTAAAAGAAATGCGGCCTAGTCAGGCTAACGTTAACATTAAATTAGCATGTTTGATATGCGACTATAAGTGCACATACCACTACAAATAAATGTAAACGTTATTAATAATTCAGGATTAGACACATGTTATGCTCAAGTAGATGCAATATAATTCAGAATATGCAAATATAAATGTGAATTAGAGCTACATGTTATACATTATTTATGAAACATTACAGCACACGCATATAAATGAATCTTTAATTCTACATGGAATAGGTTTCTGGTGTGAGGATGGTTTTTAATAGAGACTACTTGTTATATTTCACATTAAGAATGTGAAGGCACACAGTATAGTTATTGTCGAGTATATGTAAATAATGCACTTTCTGTGACGTGTAAGTGAAGAGCCAAAATGATGCTGCTCCACTGTCGATGTCTCAATATCTCTGAGATCAATGATAGGTTAGGCAGACATGAAGTATATTGGACAATTGTTTTCATAGTAGATGAAAGTTATGAACCAAAATGAAATATGTATATGCCTATTAACTAAATAGTATTTACCACTGGATTCTGTAGCGTGACCTAAATCCAGAATACACTGCCAGTGAGGGCCTGATTACAAGTTAAGGCATTATTTATTGCCTATGATAAATAATGATACCACGGGGTACGTTATTTATCAAGGTGTGATAAATAACACCTATTACGAGTTCATGACAAATAGCAACAGATTGTGGTGTTTATCACACCAAAATCCGCATGATACGGTAAATACTGTATTTTCCCCTGTTAAATTTCGGCAGGTTTAACCTACCAAAATGTAATGAATGTTGAGTTATTAAATGCATCCGATAATTATTGGATAAGTTAAATACCTTCAAAGACATGGGTCGGAATATTACAAGCAACTCGTAATCAGGTGCTCAGTGTTTTTTGAGTGAAGATGTAGACTACTTGTGTGCATTATTTGTTTTACAAACATGGAAGTATGTATGGACGTTTCATTTGCATATGTGTTTTTTAATGTAATTAATGTTTATACGTCTGTGGAACTTATCTTTCGTGGCATGGTGGTGTGCAGATAACATTAGCTATTTTAACTGGAGGAAATTTGTATCCACTTTCCTCAAACATAAATATCAGGGAGAAACAAGCGCTTCAAGTTTCATAATACAGAATAAATTAGTCCAATGAGTCATAATTACCTTGATACCATTAAAATACTGTACTCCAGTGAGTTAAATGGGCAAGATATTTTCTGCACCCTGATTAACCCATAGCAGAAAATGTGCATACTCTTATGCATTCCTAATGAACAAGTGAAAGTCTCCCAAGACCGCAAAAGGTTCCTCAATGTGAAGTCATTAAGGCCTTGGGGGTATATGTATCAAAGAATGGTTTTGCGATTTTCAAATAGCGATTTTTAGAGAATCGCTATTTGAGAATCGCAAAACGAGATGTAATTAAAAATTAGCAAATATTTTGTGATTCCTTATTATTCCTTAATTGCGACTCGCAAATTTAGAGTCGCAATTAAGGAATGGCTTCCTATTCATTTCTATGGGCCAAGAGGCCCATAGGAATGAATGGAATTACATGCGCAATTTGCGAGTACCCAATAGGTACTGGCAAATTGCGCATGCAATTTCAAGGGTGCAAGGGTTCCAAAAGGGCACCCTGTTGCACCCCTGAAATGTGCATGTGTGCACAGGGGGCGCACATACATGCCCTAAGGGCATGTATGGGCGCCACATGGCACTTAAAAAATGCAAAAAGTGCATTTTTCAAAGAAATCGCAAATTACCACCAACCTGAAGTTGGTGGTAATTTGCGATTCCTTAAACCAAAATCGCACAACTTAGGTGCTTCTAAGTTGCATTTAAGGAATCGCAATTTGCGATTCCTTAAATGTAATCGTAAAATAGGGAATCGCAAATTTTGCGATTCCCTATTTTGCGATGGCCTTTTGGGATGATACATCCCAAAAGGCCTTTTCCCGTTCGCAAACGGGCCGATTCCGATTCTGAGAATCGGCCCGTTTGCGAACGGGAAAAGGGCTTGATACATATGCCCCTTCATTATAAATTTGGGGAAATTGCAGTTTTGTGGTGAACACCGCACCCAAGCAACTTTCCTCTGACAAACCTGCTAAAATCTATCAGGGAAAAAGGTATTGGAATTCTCTGCCACATGCAGACTTTGCTGTACTAAGCACCAATTGGTCACGTAATTCCGCATTTTCCAGCTGGGAACTCTGAATGTGAGATATTTAAGGCACCTCTAGATATCAATATTTACCCAGGCCCTGATTCCAAATGTGTTGGAGCAGTGGGTGCTATTTATTGCATCACTGTGGGGTTCAGAATTTATTGGGTGCGATAAGTAGTGCCTAGTCTGTGTTTTGGGGAAATAACAGGCCGAATTCGGTGCTTCCAGCAGAAAAATAAGCATGTTAGAAAAAAATACTACACTACTTTGCCCTGGTAAATTCCAGCAGGTTTGATCTACTGAAATGTAATGAAGGTTGAGGTATTTAACACATCTGGTAATTACTGAGGGTGGTAAAACAACCCAAATTGGATTTCTGAACCTTGTGCAAACAGGAGTTTCTTCCAGGGTCAGAGAATACAGACTACTCACAAGCAGGATCCTGGTCTGTTAAATAGCTCACCCAGGGTTATCACTATTGACCTGAACTGGTAAATCCATCAGGCTTTACTGCAGCCCACTCGTAATCAGTGTCGCAATGGTCACCAACCAACTTCGGTTCATCTTATTTCATACTGCTATACTTTGGACAATAATTTATATTTTCAATGGCTTCCAGTTTTCCGAGTGCATTCATATTCGTGTCAATTTAAAACTGTGATTTGTTAAGCATCTGATAACCACAATGAAAGATACAGATTTGTGTTCGATATGGGCCAGTACTTCTCTGATTGCAAGCCAGCGGCCATTCACTTCCTTCCACACCTCTTATTTATCACATTACTAAAGAACAAAGGTGTTTGTATAAGGACTAACAAAAGTGTGCAGAAAGTATTGTTGCCTTCGAACGAGGGAAGGAAAACTCCTTTTCAAGGCCCAAGTGAGGCTGCTTCCTGCAGAATGCGGTGTGGATATGAAAAGCAGATATCAGCAGCTCGATGATCGCAGTGCTGTCTGGTGCTGTCGTTGCTCATTGTTGAACTGTTTTGTGAGGGTGGTTGGGTGTGGGTTCGTTGTGGTAAAGCATTTTGGTGGCTGCCGTCAGCATTGAAAGTAGGCGTGTAAAAAAAGGTCCAGCTACATATATGAGCTGTACAGGCCCAGGGTAACCCACTGCAGTTCTTTATTCTTCCCAACGCAGTGGTGATTGCTAAATGTGTTATATCATCGTATGTTGCCAGCATGTGTATAGCTCCTTCCTCTATTAGCATATCGCAAAAGAGTTTTCTTAGTCGGGGCGCCCTGTTTTACTTGCATTTCCATCTGGTGGTTGGTTTTGGTTGTTCTGTTGTTTTTGGTCGTGTAAAGTTAACAGAGAGATTAGATGGGCATACTCAATTTAAGATTAGTTCCTTCCTCGAATGGAGACATTATTATGAGGTGGGGAATGACTGGAAACCAGCTTAATAACTTAATGCTGCTGTTTATTGATATTTTCTGACAATAGGCCTAAACTTTTTAAAGTTTTGGTATTTTTGTTGCACTCTTGCAAATGTCTCTCTGAACTAGTATTTTAAATTAAAAGATGCACTGCTCATGAGGATGTTGATAACATAAGAATTAACCCATCTGAGTCTCACAACACAAACCTACATTGCAATATAAATACTTATGAAACCTATAAAATGAGGGATTATAATTCAAATGGCATTAATGTTAAAGTTGCTGAGTAAATTGTATTCATATTGTAAACTGTTTGTTCTTTTAACACAAGAAATGTGGAGTGAAAGACTTCAAGTTCAAATTCCTTCAAATGAAGTAGCTGCTAGTCATTCAAAGAAAAAGTGACAAATATAATTGTTCACGTTTAGCCAATCTTGTGTCATGGTTACAAAAGCCCCTTCTTTCTGGACAAGAGGATCAAAGTAAATCTCTGTGTTAGCCGATTCCCACGAGAATCTCCGTCTCTTAGTATCCAGGAGATACACTTTAACCTCTAGGTGCTAATCCATCTCGGTTTGTTTCACAAGTCACAATGTGTAATGTCCTACTCATTCTCGCTCAAATTGCATTTTTTATTGTATGCTTTTTAGCACTTTTTTTAGGTCTGACTTGACAGTGCATCCGTCCATGTGATCATCAGAGAAAGAGATTTAAAAAGCACTTCTAGGAGAAGGGCTGAGAGAAGGTCTTAGGCTCCACATGCTTATTCACCTTACTACAGGATTTGAGGGGGCAGGAGTTGTTGCACTTTATTAGCTCATAATAAGTTTTCTGTCACCAAACATGGCTACCGTGTTCAAACGTATTGATGCCGCGATTGGGTAGATCCAGTGCTGCTCCTTGTGGTCCATGTGCATGGGTGCACACAAGCAGGAGCAGTAGCTCCCGGCCACCGGTGAGTAGACTGTGGCAAATCTGCAGGAAAATGTCACAGGAGCAGTCAGGAAGTGCCAGGGCGGTCCACTCCCCCCCCCCCCCCAGCAGTAGCCAAGTCGCCTGTGCTCTTCCCAAAAGCCTCACACAAGTTGTACTAAATTGAATAATAAAATGAGGGACTATCAAATGTTGTGGGTTCTGACTTTGTGCTTGTGATACACAGTGAATACCTGTATGTGTGAGTGCCACATGGCACCCTATCTCGCTCTTGTGTTTATGTAACGCATCCCCAGCAGGGCCTGTTTCTTGTGCACATTGATCAAACATTTTATACCCCTGAGGTTGGGCTGCCATTCACCTACTAACCTTCAGTGGCGGCTGGTGAAGTTTGAGAGTGGTGTGGCTGGACTTGGTTGGGGGGGGGGGTGGATCATAAGGGTTCACTTTAGGGGAGCACAGCATTTTTTGGGAGGTCGGTCGCTATTTACCTTGCAAATCTTTTTTTTTTTTTAAATGGGATAAAATGATGCATTTCCCAGCACGATTAAAAAAAAAAAAAAAAAAAAAAACTATAGCTTCGACAAACGGTTGTACAAGAACTTTCAAAATATCTTTTCAAAATTCCTGGTTTAGTAGGCAAGACATAAAATGTATAGTGCTTCATACCACATTTCTCCAATTCCAAAAGGCTAAAAAATAACAGAAGTTACTATGAACAAATGTATGATACTCAGTTTACCTACCTAAGTAATGGACAGGCTCTAAGCCCTCTTTTAATTTAAGAGATCTCACAGTGACAGCACATGCGCTGTCTCAGACGAGACTAAACAAGGTCTCCAAAGCTTGCACACTTAGGGGCATATTCTCAAGGACCTATCGCCGATTTATCGGCACTTCAGCGCTGCAAAAGCGGCGATAGATTCATCGCCCTATTCTCAAGCTGGTGCAAACTGCTGATATCGTCAGTTTTCCAGCGATAGCTGTCGCAATAAACATCGCCACGGATGAGAGCAACAACTAACGCTAATGATATGCAGAGTAGGCGTTCCCGTGCAAAAACACACGAAAACACCACTTCACGATATTCTCAACGACCAGCCAGATCTGCGAAGCGATCCAAAAACAGGCGATAAGGCTCGTTAGCAGCAGGGATTCAACACCTGCCTCTTACTGGTGTTAAGCAGGACGACAACCTGCAGTATGAAAGGGATCCCAGCCTAGAACCACATCTGAAGACCAACAGATGCCATGGAGACAATGATCATGCAGCCTGGAGACCCAAGAGGGCCACAACACCCACCGCAACCACCCCCCGGACCCTCCCCCCCAGGTCTTGAAGTCCAGTAGTCAACGGTAGCGGAAAAACAGAACTTTATTACAAATACATAAACAACAAGACGAAAAGCTCAGCCAACACGTTCCTTTCCCAATGGGGAACTTCACCAGGGCAACTTGTGGATCCAATAGTCTGCAAATGCTGCGGGAACTCCCCAATAGCATTCCATATCCCGAAATCAGTAGTCAGAAACCTGTTGGAGAAATGGTGACAATGGTCAAGCGTCCTCATAGTCACAAACGTAATCTGGTACAGTGTATTGCACTTGGACAAACCGGAATGCATACAGGTATGATGAATCCAGTCCAAACATACTGTAACAGAAGTCTGTGTGCTCGTAACCTCCGCAGGAAAGAAAAGGAAGGTTACGACCACACAAACATCTGTTACGGTCTCATCATGCAGGATTCATCATACCTGTAAACATCACGGTTTGTATCATCTTGATACCCCTGCACCTTCACTTCCCCCATGCTGTGCATGAACAGCTGGAGACCATGCAAGGAAATTATGCCATAGCTGCCTTACCGCACGTGTCGGGGCAATTGACTGTACACATGTACCACCTGTGCCCCCTGCCGACCCTGCACACAATTACCACTACAGAAAGCACACGCATTCCATCAATGTGCAGGCGATAGTGGACCACCGGGGACAGTTCACCAATGTCGTCGCCAACTTCACAGGCAGTGTGCATGACACATACATCTTCCGACAGTCCATCACAATCAGCGCTTCCAGGATGGCACCCATAGCAATGCACTGCTCATTGGTAAGTACTAACTGAACACACCACACACCTCAACTCCACAATCACACAACTCACAACTGTGGGAGAGCACACGTAACAAAATCACATACAACATGCCAACCAACATGCCCAACTACCGGACACGACAACACAAGTAACCGTGGTAACAGGGGCCAGACAGGTAGACAAACCATCCACAAAGGCAGAGCCCCTCTGCCACACAATTGCAGAATGTGGGGAGAGGTGGGAACCAAGAATGTGCGAAGGAGGCAAGTGACCCAGCAAAAAGAAAGGACACAATGCCAAGTGTGGCGGAGATGTGCTGGACAGACTGCAGTATGCAGAGCACAGACATGTCCATGTGGACATCTACTGCTGGTGTTTGCAGTGTAGTGGACAGTAGACGCAAACAGGTGACCCCAGGCAGTGTGGAAGACCCTGGACATGTAGCCATGTGGTCCCCCCCTGTAAGCCTGAGCGGAGCGGCCTTGCCCGGCATATGTCGCGAATGAATAGCCCGGGGCCCTGAGCGTGGTCCAGTTCCGGGATGGCCACCACAGTAACTACTGCGTGTGTCTCTGTGTCCGCCATATCGTGACCATAGGCCTACACACACGTGCCCGACCACATTCAATGGCCGTATTCACACTGGAGACGAGGTGACTACGTCCCAAGCCAACCCGCGCACATCTCGTCAGCGCAAGCGGGGTCATGTCTGCCAGGGTGCGCCCCCCACCCAGCCACGAGGCCGCCGCCGTGACCGGTGGTGCCTGCGCGATCCTGTGCGCCTGCTGCACCCGAGCCCTGGTCCCCAGACCGGTCCGCCGCCCAGCTTTGACTGCCCGCCCCTGCGCACCCAGGCCTCAATCCTCACCTGCCGCCACCGGTGTGTCTCAAAGAAGGCCCTCCACGTGCCGGTGCAACCTCCTCAGCCAATCGCTGGATTGCGCGCCACAGGCCCCAGCGCACCCTGCGGCACCGCACCGCGGAGTCATGTGTGTTCTGACTGCTGCCTGCGCTTACACTGCGGTCCAGCAGGGCTCACAATTCAATTTGAGTCTTGATTTGCTGGACGCCGTATTGAGGCCAACGCATCATCGCAGGCTGCACACCCGCTCAGCTCTTTAGGTGGGCCTAACTCAGTGCAACGCAAGTCATCGCCATGTGGCGGTAGGCCCATGCCGGATGCAGGCCATCGGGTGCCACCAACTCAGTGCAACGCAAGTCATTGCCACGTGGTGGTAGGCCCGTGCCGGACGCAGGCCATCGGGTGCCACTAACTCTGCGCAACGCAAGTCACGGACCCCTCATGATTGAGTTCCGTGGATGCGGACGCCATCATGTCACCTCTGGCAGTGGGGGATGTGCTGTGGTGGGCCCCTTTTATTGGCAGGGTCACATGTCCCGTGACGCCTGTGCTGGATGGGTGTGGTGTGGGTGTAAACCAGCCCTCAGGGAGTGGCTGTGGCATGCTGACAACAAGACCAGTGACCAGCAGATCACTACAGGGAAGACCTGGGACATGTAGCTGTGTCGTCACCACCTGTGAGCGTAAGGAGAGTGGGCTGGGCTGGCGTATGCCAGTCCAGCGTAGGGGTGTGAGCAATGAGCCCGGGGCTCTGGGCATGGTTCAATTCTGGCCTCGGCAAGGAAGTAACCAATGCGTGTGTCTCAGTTGTAGTGTCTGCGCCACCCGGACCGCAATCGGCAATGTTGCACCCTGTGACCCAAGCCCCACAACATGTGCAAAATGGACGTGAGGGAGAATCAGTGACCCTACATTCATCCATACTGTCATACTTGAAGGATCATAGACATGACACATCTGTGTGAACTTGAATGTTTTATTCACATCCAGTGGAGTGTTGCAGCTGGAGCAGTACAGGGCCATGCACACCCCACTTGGCATTGTTGCCCCGTGGAGGGCCAGCCAGAGTCCATTAGGGAAGGACAAGTTCATCGGAAGAGGAAGAGTTCAGTTCGCAGTCTGATTGCTGTGTCATTGGTAACCAAACAGAATATGGCAGTTCATGTCGAGGTCCAAGGTGAGTGCCGCAGAGGGTATCCGGGGACAGTGGAAGGTGATGATGCAAAGGGCCGAACCAAGCTGAAACAGGCCATATGGCGGAGATGAATGCTACCGCTTCCTCATTACCACAACGGCAGTCTCATCCACATCATCGTCCTCTGATGTGTGATGTGCTTCACCTGTGGGTGTTGGTGTTTCAGGTGCAGCACTGTGTGGCACTGACACATCAGGGGCCGGAGGTGGAATGTCTGCCGCACTGTGGGGCACTGACACATCAGGGGGCGGAGATGTGGATGGTGTAGAAGCAGCAGCATTCATCTGTGCCAGGCCTTGTAGCAGCAATGCCATGATGAGGATCTGCATGGCATGGAAGATCCCAGCCACATCTCGCTGATGTGCAGCCGTGGCAGCCATCGTTTCCGCCTCCATCCGCACCGAGTCCTCCATGAGCCTCCGCATGTGTCCCAACTCACGGCTGAGATCGCTGGAGCCACTCTGACTAGACAGGTGTTCTTGTCTCCGAGTCATGACTGCAGCGATGTCAGCCATGGCTCGTTGGAGACCATGGAGCGGACTGTGGGTGTCTGTTAGGGACTGTGAGTGGTCCCTGATGGGACGTAGACACCCATGGATGGCATCAAGTTTGGCTGCCATGAGGTCGAACCCCACCCGCACCTGCTCAGCCATCTCCTTCTGGCCCTCCAACACACGGCGATGAAATGCCATGTGTTGGTCGTGTAAAAAAAAAAAAAAGCAAATCCAGTATTTGTAAAGCGCGAACAGCTACCCGAAGGCATCCCGGCGCTGGGGGCCATCGGGAAGATTAAGCAAGCTATTGCCCAGAGTCACATGGTGCTGGGCTGACCTGCTGCCGGTGCCGGGGATCGAACCGTGAGCCCCAGATTCCAGCGTCAGTCGCCCTGGCCGCGGCGCCACACCTCTTCCCTTCGTGGGGATCCTGGGAGACAGCCGGGGTGGTGGGTGCTTCCTGCTGTGTAGTCTGTGCAGGGGGTGGGGTCTCCTCGATGCAGCTGGGCTGCCCTGCTCCTGTAGGTGGGGTGTGGAAGCTGTCCATGAGCTCTTGGAGGGTGTGGGTGTCGAAGGTGGGGAGGTCCTCCTCCTCATCAGTGAGGAGGTGTTCGGTCAGCTCTGCAGGAGGTGATGATTCTCCCTCTGCAATGTAAAGGGGAGATGCAGTTTAACAGTGTGTTCCATGTATGTTCACGCATTGGCCAAGTTTCCAAACAGACTGCATGACAATGTACATTGTGACTGTTTAGGAGGAGCTGCCTATTTGAAGCGGGACAGTGGACATTTGTGCACCATCAGGGATGTGGGGTTGTACTTGTCCATTATCATCTCACAGTTTCCTGCTATGCCAAATGTGATTGGCCGGTTTCTACACACAAGCGGCTGCAGTTGTGTCCTCTGTTCTGTTGTGAAAGTGTTGCAGTTTGTACCACATTGTTGTCAATGTTGATGTGCTCTGATTCTTGTGTGTGTGCTGCATTGTGGGAGAGTCGCCCCTGCAGCTCAGACTTTGCTTGGCCTTCTCCCTTTCAGGCGGTGTGCCTTTGACTTCTGTGCTTATGCAGTGCTGAGATGTTGCATACTTGGGTAAATTGGGCTCTTGGTGGAAGTTGGGACTCTTGGGCATGGTTTGTCCGCAGATGTCTTGTTGCCGTCAGGGGTTGATGGTGCACGTGGGTGTGTCAGTGTGTGACCTGCTCCTTTCCGGATGTGGACCACACTCAGCCACCTCGGTGTCGTGGCGTGCAACATGTCATGATGAGTGGCCTGCAGACATGCTCATTGTCATGCAGTGTCACTTGCATTGTCAGTGGGGCTCACGGATCCGCAGCTTTGCTGGGTTCAGCACATGTGCATGTGTTTGTTGTGAAATTGGTGATGTGTGGGGAGGGCCCCCTCTGGGCACATTGTGGACGGGGGACTACTTGCTGTTTCTATGTGTGCTGCAGTATGGCAAGGAGATCAGGGACATGATCCTGAGTCATTGTGGTTGTGCAGTGCGCCATACTTCATTGTGCATGTGTGCCATTGTGCCCATCTCCCCCCGTCCCCCCAGTCCCTGGTGGTTACTCACCCTGTTGCTGTTGTGTCAGGTCATGTTGAGCAGTGTCCGGTCCCCCGACTCCTGCCACCGTCTCCACACTGATGACTGTGGACACCATTTCCTCCATCTCATCCAGCTCCTCCTGTGGCGCAGGGCTCCCACCCCCAGTCTGCATTGCTGCTTTGCGGTTGTTTGCGAGTTTCTGCTTGGTTTTGCGCTTCACATCATTCCAGCGCCTCTTGACCTTGTCCATTGTCCTCCTCAGCACTCCGACTGCATTCACCTTGTCCACGATGGACTGCCATGTTCCATTTTGTGTTGCCAATGACACAGTAGAGGTGACGAACAGTTGTTGATGGTGTTCTATCACCTCCGTAATCAGGATCCTGTTTTCCTGCGGACTGAACCGCGTCTTCCTCTTCTTCTTCTCCTTGCCCTTCCCTGACCCTGAGGCCCCAGGCTGTTCCTCTGTGGGGCTTGTGGGGTTCTGGTTGTCCTCTGTACTTGCTCCGGCTGCCTCCATTGTGCTTCGCAGTTGTTATGTTTTTTTTTTGTTGCTGTTTTTATGGTGATTTTTCCCGCCTGACGTGGGAATTGCAAGCCTGGCGCTGCTTGTCGACGATTTTTCTATCGCAGTTGGGCCCATCGCAACTTTTTTCGAGTTCGGGTTTTCTTTTTTATCGCCGTAGTTGTATCGCGGACATTTGACTCGTTATCGGGAAACGTTATCGGGAAACTATCGCATGTTACCACCATGCTGAGAATGAGACGTTAACACAGAGTTATTTTCCCGCGATGGACGGCGATAACAGAAATTGCGTTAACCTATTTTGGCGATGTTTATCGCACGTTCTTGTAAATATTCCCCTTTAAGCACAAAAATAAGGCCTCTGTAACCTCCACTCTTCTGAGACACACAGAGAACCCAGCCCTGAGAAGCATGCACACACCTAAAAGACAGAAAGGAATCTTTAGAACCTTGCTCATGATTAAACATAGAAACAAGGTGCCTGAAGCCTACACCCCTCCCTCGCCAAAAAAAAAAAAAATACAGAAAGAAACAAGGTCTCGGAAACCTACCAACACCTATATAGTATGGCCCATGGAATTATGCTATTTTGCGGCTGCTGCGTTTTACGCATAATTATGGATTTGACACTTAAGCAATCATCTGCTGCATAATCTGCAGGTGTTATAAAAAAAGCTTCTAGTTCAAATGGAAGAAAAGTTACTAAACATGCGGTGACTCATTTTGCTGCACAGTGGAAGGTCTTTCGACGGCTGACTGGTCACCTTTTTTGCTGCTTATTGCTGTTTTTGGCTGTTAAACTGGTAATAATGAGGTTAACCCTCTGCCCTCTAATGTGTAAACATGACAAACAAGCCATCATCTGCTGCATAATCTGCAGATGTTATAAAAGAAAAGCTTCTAGCTCAGACAAAAGAAAAGTTACTAAACATGCGGTGACGTTTGCTGCACAGTGGAAGGTACTTTGCAAAGGCTAACTTGTCTCCTGTCTGCTGCCTATTGCTGTTTTTGGCTGTTAAACTGGTGGTAATGAGGTTAAACCTCTGCTCTCTAACGTGTAAAAATGACAAAATACTAAGGTATTGCTATCACAAAATGCGCTGCATTATTTGCTTTTCCTTAATGTATAACGAGGTTCCCTCCTGTCACATAACTCCAGCGCCCTGCCTTTCACACAGAAGGATTCAAGGTCTCTGAAGTCTGCACACACTAAAACACAGATAGAAACAGGACGCCGAATTCGGCACACATTGAAAACACAGAAACAGGCCCCCTGAAGCTACACACAAACACTGTCTCCTAAGCCTGTGTACACCTGACAGACAAACTCGCTAATGCCTGAACACAACTAAAACGCATACAAACAGTTTCTGAAGGCTGCGCACACGTTAAACAAGGAAAAATGCCCCTGCGGCCTGTTTACTGAATTACTCGTGGCTTTTTATATTAGACTGCATTTCGGATTTCTTTCGAAAGTTTTGTTTTTTTTTAAAGAAAAAAAATCATAAAAGTAACATTGGTAGTCATGAGGCTATTTCTCCTAACTGGCAGTGGCAAATCTGTTAATATGTTTTCTTTAGTTCTTGATCCTCAAGAAAACATTGAGAACCAATTACAGAAAGTATATTATTAATTTGAAAGTACTGGATGGAAAGAAATATTTTTCTGTGCGTACTCACATATAAAGTCTCTGAGATTCGAATCCGAACTGGACTAAATTGCTGCTAATGAGAATATGTCCTTATTGTTCCTTCTATATATATATTTTATGAGTTATTTTTCCCAAAAATTTTAGATTTGAATTTCACAATGAATAAGTCTGGAGAGGGGATCCGGGGCATCCAATGACTCACCAGATAAAAAAACGCTACCTTAGGAGTTCTGCAGTAGCGGCCGGCATGGCTCGCGGGTGGGGTTGGGGGGGCGCGGTTGGGGTCGCGTGGGGAGGGGGGAAAACAGGGGGGTTTGGGTTCATAATAAAAAATGCAAAACCTACCTTTCCGCCGGGTCCCGCGTCTTCTCTGCTCCTGCTCTCCTGCCTCAGACAGGAACAGGAAGCAGGCAGGCAGGCTCCCTCCCCTAAGCCAATCACAACGGTGCATGCAGCGTTGTGATCGGTCTGGAGCACCATCACACGGCGCTCAGCCAGGGGCTGGAGGGGTGGGCATGTTCTCCATGCAGGCTGCATTGCAGCCTGCATGGAGAAGGGCAAAGTGTGCATGACTGGTTTGGGCGGCACAAGAGGGCCGACCAAACAGTCTTTGTGCACTCAGGAGTGGGCAAACCACTCCTCCCATACCCTGCTCAGGGAGCAGAGCAGCCTCGCCCACCCGCCTGCCCGCAAAGCAAACATAAAATGGTAATAACTAAAAGTTATTACCATTTTATGTTTTGGCTTCTTGCACTGCAAGAAAGCAGTGGGGCGACACTCCTCCGCCATAGTGGAGGAGCCGCCCCTGGAGTTCTGGGACAAATACTCTGCAGTCAATTAAATTATACTTCATAATTACATATTTTTTCTAATAATAAAAGGACTCATACCCGCTTCTGGTTACCGAAGAGTGTCTACATCGCTTTATGATGCATTTTGAGTAGTGAGGGTGCACTGCATATTTCTGAAGGTATTTTTTTATTTATTTATTGCAGCTTTTATATAGCACAAACTTGGACAAAGGGCATCAGTGTGCTTTACATGAGCACCAGATTACATTACATGAGGTCAAATTCGTTTTTTTTAAGGCATGTGGAGATTGCTTGATTTGCCCAGAATCACAGGAGTAGAGCCAACGCCGGAACTCGACCTGGTTCCCTTAGCAGAAGAGGCTCCTCCGTAATGGCGGAGGAACTTCGCCCCACTGGCCAGAGTCAGTCAGCGAAAAATAAAATGATAATAAAACAATTCTATGATTTTATTTTTTGCTGACTGACTGAGCCAGGGTGTTTTGAGCGGGAGAGATGGGCCATGGCAGGGAGGAGGAGTGATGGGCACTGTAAAGTGAGCATGTTGGTCTTAGACCGGCCAAACAGACATGCACACTTAGGTTTCTCCAACCCAGCTGTGCCTGAGTGAGCATTAGACCAGCCCGCTCAGGCCATTCTCCATGCTGCTCTCATGCTTGGTATAGCATGGGAGCAGTGTCTGGATTGGATGGTGAGCCTGTGCTTTGTGCCCCAGTGACTGCCGGGAGGAGAGAAGCTCCGAGGCAGCCGGCAGCGTCGGCGGCAGGACAGGTAAATTTGTTTTTTAAATTGTTATTCCCTTAATCTCCCGTTCCGCCCCCTCCCCGCCTCCCCCACATTAGTTTTGTGGCGGCCACCACTGTCCCTTAGTTCCACAATCAACACCTCTGCAAATTAAATGCCCCAGCACAAGCCTAAAAAATAATGAGAGACGACTTAGCATAGGCAAATCCTTATGCACCACAAGTGACTTCCCATGAAGTGATGTCATAAACGTAGCACAGCTGCGACCTAAAAGAGGACTTTACTGTCAATGATAAAACACGGTCTCTACTATGTATAATGGACAAATGAAATATATCTATGACTGTGCACATATATTCACATAAAAAGCACCACAAAGTTAGTAGGGTAAACGTTCTTAATATTCTCATTTATATTTGGAAATGAGTTGGTGTCACGGATGAAATGAATTAGGGTATAAATTGTGGGATACTTGAAAAATATGACGGTGCATGAGGTTTGTGCTTGTATGTGATGTCTCCATTGTTGAGGAATCGCCCGCATTTTATAAAAACACATTAATGTATTCTCAAATGTACAACAATTACATCTTTTATTTGATTACTTTTTAAAAACGAAATGCATGTATTCCATATAACTTTAACTGAGGTTAGAAATGAAACATATCTAATTTAAAAGTGATCTGTTACTTGTATTTTTTCGATCAAAGAGCGTGCAGCATTCTCCTGCCCTTGCAGTTAAGATCGCCCCATCATTCTCACAAATAAAGAGAATGCTGCCAGTAATTTAAAAAAAGTTTAAAACACCCCAAGGTCGCTTTGCACATCGAGGTGATGCCATTCACCGTTTGCTAATGTGGGTCTGCGCCGATGCATGAGGTGACAACTCCAACATCTACGAGCAGTAGCGGTCGGTGGTGGGAGTGCCGCCGGGCGCTGACGTGGGGTGGGGGAGGGGCAGGGTGGGGGGTAGTAAACTACGGATTACCCGCGATTACAGGTAAGTACACATATACATAAATAAAACAAATTTCGTTTCTCACGCTGCATCACATTTGGCGATGCAGCGTGAGAAACAAAATTTGTTTTATTTATTTCTAAGTGTACTTACCTGTAATCGCCCGTAATCCGTACTTTACTACCCCCCCCACCCTGCCCCTCCCCCGCCCCACGTCAGCGCCCGGCGGCACTCCCACCACCGACCGCTACTGTCTACGAGCCTCCTGCGGCCTCGAACTAAGATGGCCCCTTCACGACTTTTGGCCCGGTGCCACTGAACCAGGGGCGTAACACAGGCCATCGCAACCCCTGTGGTGAGGGGGGCCCCCAAGCTCCAGGGGGTTCCCTCAGCACAGTACTCCAGCCGGAGAGCTCCTGATTGAGCCCGGAGCGGGCCCCTCCACGTACCTTGCGGGGGTGCCTCCTCAAGTTTCGTTACGACACTGTACTGAATATGTTGCACCGTTGATAGTTATGGCCCAGTATACTCTCAATGCCCTCCCTTCAGGCCTACTTCTTGCACTGTAGTCCGCTGACACCTCCTCCTCATAGCCTTCTCCTCATTTACCTCGTCCAATCACATTTGTGCCTCTTTTACATAGCTCCGATCCGAACCCCTTACAGTAATTCACACTCACCTCATTGTCTCACACAGTTGTGGCGTTGCACTAAAATTCAGCACGGGAAGCAGGCAATCGAGTTTGCAGTGTGTCTTCAAAATTTGTGATGATTTACTTTGCAGACTCAATTTCTCTGCTTCCTGCCTGCGGCCTATACACCACCCTTTCCCAACCCGTCCTGTGACGAGTTGGGAAAGTGTGGGGTAACTTGGCACCCTAGCCCCTGATTGACATGTATCCCCTGATACTGCAGGGCTTCAGCCTGATGCGCCTGGGAATAACTTTGCCTCCATGTCATCAGGAGGTAGAGATTAGCCCTGGGAGCTATGCTTTGCCAGGCTGATGGCCTCAGAGACCTCAGGACTGTGAGATTCTCATTCAGCAAATACACTTTGCAGACAGGTGTCAAGTCTGTGCATGTATCTACCTGCATAATGGAGAAGCAAGCTGCAGCCAGTGTCAGCAAGCATTTGTGCTTGGAGTTTAAAGAGTCAGCAAGACTCTATTAAAATTAAAATAATGCAGTGTTCACACCAAAGCTGAATTTGTCCTGGGGAGAAAAAATAAAGGGGGTGGAGCCCCGACACCCCCTACAGAAAACCACCCCTGCTCACCTTTAAGCTGCAATGTCAGTAGGCCACGGTTTATATTTAAAACCTTCCCCTTCTCGCTAAATCAGAGCTTAAAGTGCAAGCTGGAGTGGATAGAGGAAGGAGAGTCCTGGGCTGCAAAACACTCAAAGCTGTGCATGACTAGCCCTGTCCCAAGCACCTGGGGCAAGAGTTATTAAGCCTTTGAGCTAGTGCAGTGTCAGAAAAAATGACTCAAACTGGCACAAAGTCTTGAATAGGGATTTACTTTCCAGTGTAAATCACCATTTGCGCTGGAAAGTAGGGCTTTGCACTTGTTGGCTCTATTTTGCACATTGCACATTGGTGTTCGCATGCAACCACCCATGGTTTTGATGTAAAGCCCTATCATCTAAAAATGGCAGGTTGGGCTTTGCACCAGAAATATAACATTTGAGATGTGTTTTCTTTTCTCCAAACATTTCCAACTTTGCCTATGTGCTATAATGTACAGTACAATTACAGAGTTGGAAAAGTCTTAAACTATGCCTAAGCATAGTATGCTGTACTGAAAGACTTTTCTTCCAGTTCAAAACCTATGCTCGATATTACACACACACCGTTGCGCTATGGTGCAAGGGTATGTGAGTGGCGCAAGACTGCTTAAAGTGCACCAGCATTGAGGGAAAGAGAAACAGCACTGTATCTTAGTACACATGGTGCTGTTCTGCTCTTTCCCTTTGATGCAACCAATACAGGAACTTTGGCTGCTGCCCTCTGTTCTGTCGAATGTAAGTAAGTCTAGCCCTTGGTTTCTATATCTGCCACTTCAACGGTATGGTCTATGCCAAAATCCATGCTGGTGCATGGGTTAGTAGGATTGTAGAGCTCTGTTCTCCCCTTCCTGTAGCTGTTTTATGAAGTTTGCTTGTTGCTAAGATGGTATGTAGTAGGAGCATGGATAAGAAGTAGGGACTTTAGAGAACAGGGCAGAATCATTGCTAGAGTGCCGTCATACTGGAGAAACTTAATTGTGTGGATTCCAGGCCTTGCACTGTGCAGGACAGAACCTCATCAGCTGTGAGATCATGCTGCAGAGCCTTCTACAGTGTGAAGGCATTACTACACCCCTTATAGTTACTGCTGCCCCCAAGATGCCTGACGTCAGCCAGCTCACCGAGGAGAAGTGCAAGATCATTGTGACCATCATGGACCTGCTGAAGAAGGAGGAGGAGAAGGAGCAGTTTCTGCTCAAATATGAGTTCCCTTTGAACACATTTTATGCTGAATACAAAGATCTACAACTTTCTAAAGTGGGGCGTCATCTCACCCCTGCCAATCGCACTGCTGAATGATGCCTTCGTGGCGGTCATATGTACCAACTTTTTCATCATTGTATACAATTATTATTCCTTCATTTTTAAACCATCATTTTAAACTATAACTTTTACTTCAACTTATTTTGAATCCACACGCGGAATACTAAAATGCCATTTTTCAAGTTTCTAGTGTTTGACCTGTGTCCCTCCGGACCTCTTGAAAGAACACGACTGATGCAGAGTTCATCTGAGGCAGCATTTATTCAATAAAAACCCAATGCATTTCGGGCTGCGAAGCGCCCTTCGTCGGGGGTCACTATAAATAACAATAAGACAGTCACCAGTTATTCGTTACGAACCATGTTTTAACATCACAAATTAATATTCAATTTACCATGAGACAACATTGCATTACACCCCAAGCGTTTCCCACAATGAGCCCCTTATCTCAATCCTAACTACTGACCTCCCACGTTTTACGTAACGCACCAATATCTTTAGATAAATTATGTTCTAACCTGTTGTCCCCTACTCACTATGTTCTTAACCCACAATTACCTTTCCCTACTTACTGCCAATGTACATACGAAGCGTTTCCTCATAACCTCCCCCCTAACCTTTACCCTCCTTTTCTAAACCCGCTTCTCGAGTAACGTATAATTTACAACCAGATTGTCAAATCCATTAATCACTTGCCGCTTCTGTTTCCTCGTTTTTAACATACTGTGCATTCACTCGAAGTTAATATTGCTGTTTCTATCATAACTGAAACGTTAACTCGACTTGTACCTCTCAACATTCTACTTTTCAACAATTCACATACCTGCCACAGAGCTTAAAAACGGTACGTCCTCATTTTTGTTCCAGCAAGAAAAGTATCCACCCCGTTCTTCCTCCCTCTTTTAAACAAGTATCACCTTGCCTGCTTGCTCCCTATTGGCTCACTAATTAATTAAAATATCGCGAGTCATTTCACTAATTGCTTTATGTTATACAGACTCCACTTCCCACAATGCAACTGACCTGTGGGAACACGATTAAGCAGCTAAAATCAATGTAATGCATTGTCCTTAATATTTCACATTTATACAAAGATCTGCCATCACACCTCACTATCTGCCGCCTCTACTGTTCATCATTTCTGCCATATTTGAAGGCCGTCCTCAACGACATTGGATGTTGATGCTTCTTGTGCCTTGCCAAGCAGGTGCTTATAATTACTACCATTTACCCCACAGGGGCTGAAATGTTTGTTATGGTGCCTCCCACGTGCCATGAGCTTCTGATCTCCACTTTGCCTTCATTCACCAGGGCATCCTGATATCTTCTCCCTTCTCTCTCACCTGGGGCTGATGTGCTCCCCAACATCTGCTGATATCTTATGCCCCTCAGTCTGCAAAGGCTGGTCATCATTTCTCTGGCTTGGTCACCATTGGCTTCTGATCTCCAATGCCATATCAATCACCAGCATCTGCTGAGCTGCCCTATCTTCTGGTCCTTGGATGCAGATATGCTCTCCTATCACCTCTTGTTGGGGTAGAAAAGTGCCATGAATGGTGATGGACATAGACCCATGACACTAGGGCCTTACAGTACTGATGCCTGGATCCCTAATACTGATTGTTGTTGTCATGGCATGTTGTCACCGGCCTGCCACACAGATTGCAGTCCTTTTGGACTGGGAGGGGTGCCCAAATCGATACCCTCATTGTGATGAAAAGCTATTGCCTTTACCCGGAGTTAAGGAGCACGAGCGCGGTGGTGCCAGCATACTGTGTAGTGATTAGTAGAAGTAAAAAGGTCCCTTTTGCCTGTGTCACTGGAGTGAGACCTACAGGCTCATTCATTTAAAGTTCTGCTGCTGTGTGCTTAACTCACCCTTGTCCTGTAACGGTTTCGTGTGTAGTGCTGAGCAGTGCGTGTGTTGTATGCATGTGCTGTGTGTATGTGTGCCTGTGAATGGTACAATACAGGGCTAATGCAGTGCTGTGACAAGCACCCTACAGAAATCAGTACACGAGGACCAGGAGTCAGAAAACATGGGAATAATTAGCAAAAAAGCACCCATAATTAATTTATCCACTAGGACATTAACTAAAGAAGAAACTTTAGTATTGGAAAAGGGATTAGGATTTGCACCAACAGCCCCCCCCAGATAACTTTGAAATAGAAAAGGATATAAAGAGCCTCTTCAGAAAAATTAGGCTTAAAAAGTTTTTTGCTAATAAAGATCCGATACAAAAGTAAACTCCTCAGGATTAAAACCTATATCTACCTGGACACCCTCACGACAGGTGGTTGATAAGAGAGTAGAGACCTTTGAGAGGGTTGTAGAAAAAGGCTTTGAAGATTTACTTAAGAAGAAAAATAGCTTTAATTATAACAATAACCTACCAAAAGATCTGAGGATAGCCCTTAAGAACCTAGAGAAATGTGATGATATCACAATAAAACCAGGGGATAAGGGCGGCAGTATTGTTCTACTAGACACATGTGATTACAACAGGAGAATGGAGGCCCTCTAAGCAGTAAGAGAACACTATAGACCATCTAGTCAGAAGGAATGGATGGACTCACAAATAGGAATAAAACGCTGCATTGATTTAGCGAAGGAAGATGAGGTAATCTGTCAAGAGGAATATGAATATCTCTATAACCCGCACCTAGTATTACCGGCCCTATACGGACTACCAAAAGTACACAAAAACGTATTAGACCTTCCTATGCGCCCTATAATATCAAGCATCAACTCTCTCACTGAGCCACTAAGTAAATATGTGGATAGTTTTCTAAGACCCCTGGTATCTCAACAAAAATCCTATATAAAGGATACTACAGACATGATCAGAAAAGTAGAAGGAATGGGATTTGATTCAAGATGTCAGTGGCTGGTGTCGTTAGACATTGAAGCACTGTACACCAACATCCCACAAAATGATACAGTGGATACCATCAGGAACCTTCTGCAGGATGAAAATGGTGATCTAACGGCACAATCACTTTTAATCATAGAATTCACTGAATTGATCTTAAAAAATAATATCTTCCTTTTTAATGGGAATTTATTCTGCCAGATAAAAGGGACCAGCATGGGAGCCACATGCGCTCCCAGTCTGGCATGTTTATATGTTGGCGCATTTGAAGAAAAGCACCTCTTAAATGAAGCAGCCCCTTTTTATGAAAATGTATCATATTGGTCATGCTTCATAGACGATGTGTTCTTCATTTGGGAAGGAGACAAAGGAAGTCTGGACAGTTTTATTAACTGGCTAAACTGTGGAGACCCTAACTTGAAGTTTACATCGACCACCAGTCAAGAGTTTTGTGATTTTCTAGATATTAAAATAATAGCCAAAGAAAAAAATCTGGAAGTAGAGTTGTACACCAAACCTACAGATAGAAATACTATCCTTCATTACGAAAGCAACCACTGCAGATGCCAGAAGGATAATATACCTTTTGGCCAGTTTCTCCGGCTAAGGAGAAACTGTACGAATAGAGGGGATTTCGAGAATCATGCTAGAAATTTGAAAACTAAGTTAAGTGACAGAGGTTACCCTAAAGGAATAATTAAGCAGGCATACAAAAGAGCAAAATACTATAATAGAGCACTACTATTTGAAGAGAACAATAAGAATAAGAACAGAAACAGCGAAAAGATAGTATGCGTGATGAACTTTTCAGGTATTAGTAACAAAATAAAAAACCTGATCAATAGAAACTGATCGCTACTATCAGGAAATGAGCAAGAACCACTAGAAAAACCACTCTTCTCCTTTCGTAGGAATAAAACTATAAGAAATAGTGTGGTTCACACATATAGAGAACCGAAACAAATCCAACAGAGGAGTATAGACGGAAATAAAAAAGTGGTGGGTAATTTCCTTTGCGGTACATGTACAAACTGTAGCTCCAAAGTCAAAGGTAAGGAAATTGTACTGGATGGCATTTCTACATACCTGTAACCAGTAGCGGTCCGTGGTAGGAGTGCCGGCCGGGCGGTGACGTGGGGTGGGGGAGGGGCAGGGTGGGGGGTAGTAAACCACGGATTACGGCAGAATACAGGTAAGTAAACATTTAAATAAATAAAACGAATTTCGTTGCGCGCACTGCATCGCATTTGGCGATGCAGCGCTCACAACGAAATTCGTTTTATTTATTTAAATGTTGTGGCTGTGGTGACTCTAATAGGCCTGAGCTGTGACTGAGGACCTTTACCACCTGTGGGAGTAAACGAAGCACTTACCCAGCATTGGAGGAGCATCAAGAACTCCACAGCCAATGCTGTCGCAGGTCTGCATTTGAGGGACTCGAGAACAGCTGACCGCAGTCTACCTGTGCTGCATGTGAAAGACTTACCAGAGGCAGTCACTGCAGCTTCAGCACCTGTACTCCGATCCTGCTGGTGTGGGTAAGACTGATTTCAGACTGGACAGCCCCAGGGTGAACTTGCTTGCCAGATAGTGCTGCGGCACTGGAACACCTTTGACTTTAGTTATGAGTCGGAGTGGGACTCTTAAGGCTCGGGCTACTAGTGGGGATTAACCTGAATGTCACCTATAGTGAATGGGGAATAACCACTGCCAGTAGCTTGAGGGTAGTGGGACTCATTGACCCACCTATGAAACACTGGAGCCCTGACCTGAGGGAACTGTTTATATTGTTTGTGAATGTCGTATTTTACTTTGTGGTCGTATATAAATACTCTTTTTTCATAAAAGCAAGTATTTGACTGGACAACCATTTACTGCTGCTGCCACACGTATTTTCAGCTGTGAGCCTGTGTTCACCCCCTCTGTCTATCTCCCCAGAGAAGCCTTGGACTGCTCAACCTGCGCTATCACTTGACATTACTGCCTGCACTTTGAGTTATGAGTCGTTTTCACTAATATGTTTCTATACTTCCCCCCAAGGGAGCCTTTGACTGCTTGTCCACAGCTAGCACTGAGAGTCAAGTGCTAAAGGGGTGCTTGGCCTAGTTGCTTAGGACCTGTAAGAAACTGGTTTACTGGATCGAGGGGGATGAAACGCTTCTCAAACAGCAACCACAGTACTTGTCAGGGTGAAGTCACAAGCAAACCCCAAATTAACTTGTGCTCAACCCTCTGGTAGCTTGGCAGAGAGCAGTCAGACTTAACTCAGAAGCAATGTGTAAAGTATTTGTACAACACTTCAAACAGTACCACCAGTGAACACACACCACAAAAAGGATCCTACACCAACTTAGAAAAATAGACCAAAAATTAATAAATAAATCAAGACCAAAATAACAAAAATTCAAGCAGTAGAACTGGATATATGCATTTTAAAAGATTTAAGTGAAAATAGCTCCATAAAGCCCAAAGTGCCATGTGCGGCTATCTGGTCATGCAAGACCAGGAGAAAGTCACAAGTTCAGGCTGACCGCGATGGAGCGAGGGTCAGATACTGGGACCAGGTTACTCCTGCTCAAAAGTTACCTTCTCAGTCGATCGCAAAGAGTCCCGCTCGTGGTGGAGTGGGGCCACAAGAACCAGGGAAGTGTTGCAGATGGTTGTTGAAAACGCGTGAATAGCAGGCCTGCCATTGCCGACAGACGTTGCTGTAGCACGAAGATCCAGTTGTCAACGCAAATGGTAAGGCCAGTGCTTCACGATGGCGCTTCCTGTGAGCAAGCGATGCTGTAGCACAAAGGGTCAGGCTAACAGAACTTCATGTTGGCGGGTTGTGCGTGTGACAAGGTTTCAGCCAATTGGTCTCGTGCTCAGCCAATTGGTCTCGTTCTCAGTTACGAAGAGACCAAAAATTTCAATTCAGCCCCTCTGATGCCACTCCAATGGTCCAGGACCTGAGGGGCACCACTTGGGGTTCAGGGGCTTGATCCAGCTGGATCTAGGGTGCTGGTTCAGGTGGTTGGGAGCCTGTTATGTCGCTGTGGCTCTGAACGGTGGCCAGGAGACTAGCCCTTGGAGTCACTCTGGGAGTCCTGTGTTCAGGTGCAGGTCCAAATCCCTCTGACTCAGGCAGGAGGGTAGCAATCCAGCAAGACAGCAGTCCAGAAAGGCAGTAGTCCAGCATTGCAGCAGTCCAGCAGAGTGGCAGTTTTTTCAGCAGCACAGCAGTCCTTCTCCCTGGCAAAGTCTTGCCAGATCCAGACGTGTACTGAAGAGTTGGTGTCTGTCGCCCAATATTTATACCAGTTGTCTCCTTTGATGTGTGGGAAAATTCTAGATTTCCCTTTGAAATGCATAGGTTTCCTGCCTCCCCTGCCCTGGCTCCAGATGAACTACTGGCGGTATGCAGCACTCTGTGTGGAGGAAGGAAACAGCCTATTCAAGTGTAAGTAGGGCTGTGCCGAGCTTCGTCCTCCCATCCTGCCAGTGATGACACACCCAGGAACACTGAAGCTCTCTGTTGGGTGTGGCTATCTTGGATTAATACACAAAGCTCAACGTCAGCTACGCCCAGTCATATGGCCAAGAGGCAGGCTGCAGGCACTAAATGTCTAAGGCACAAAAATTTAAACTTTCTAAAAGTGGCATCTTCAAAATTGTAACTAAAAATCCAACTTTACCATAAAATTACAATTCCAAAGACACCAAACAGGAACTGTGTAACTGTTCACATTTGGAAATTACAGCTTATTAAATATGTTAAGGGATTTCCAATGTTATCTTATGGGAGTGGTAGGCCTTGCAGTAGTGAGAAACAAATGTAAAAGCTTTTCACTACCAGGACATGTAAGACATAAAAGTGCATTTCATACTTTTTAAATACACTGCACCCTGCCCACTGGGCTGTCCAGGTTCTACCCTTGGGGTGAATTATATATGTTTTAAAAAATAAGGTTTGAGCCTGGTAAAAGGTTTATTTTCCCAGGTCGAATTAGCAGTTTTAAAACTGCACACACAAGCTGCAATTCCAGACCTGAGACATGTTTAAAGCACTAATTAAGTGGGAGGCACAATGCGTGCTGCAGGCCCACTAGTAGCATTTAATTTACACACCCTGGGTACGTGTAGTACCACTTTACTAGGGACTTCTAAGTAAATTAAATAGGCCAATTGAGGAGTGAGCACATGCACCTTAGCACATGTCAGCAGTGGTAAAGTGCACAGAGTACTAAGTCCAGTGAAAACAAGATCAGCAAAAATCAAGGAAGGAAGGCAAAATGTTTGGGGGAAGACCATCATCAGACTAACAGGTTTATCAGGAGCCATAGTAGGTCTAGCCCTGGGACATCAGGAGTAAAAGGCCTCAACCACCACGGTTGGGCCCGGTAACCCCTGCTTACCCCTTGGCCCTCTGAGCAGTTTTCGGACACCTCTCCATTCCCCCAGTAGCTGAGCCTAGAGGTTATTTGCCTTGTGAGTATAAGGTGAGTTATGTGCCTGTCTGTGTGGAGAGAGCCATGTGCTTATGTGAGTGCAGGGTAAATGATACACTCGTGAGAGTATAATGAGTAAGTGAGTGTAGGGTGAGTGGTATATGTGCAAGAATGTGGGGTGAACACTGAGCAGTGTGCCTGAGTAATTTTAAGGTGAGCAATGAGCCAATGTGAGTGTAGTGATGTTCCTTTGCGATTGGAGGGTGAGTTCTGTGTATCCGTAGGTGTAGGGGAAGCAGTTTGCCTGTGTAATTTCAGGGTGAATGACTGTTGTGTGTTGGGACAAGAAAGTTCCCTGCATGGTAAATAGGTGTGTACCCCTGCCATTAGTGCCTTATCACATGTGAAACTGGAATTCTGGTTTTTATTTTGGCCCTTATGTCATGCTAATCTAGTGTGTGTGTAGAAACCAGGAGGGGCACTGCAAGCATGGCCTTATATTAAGCAATGGACTACTGTCCCTGCCCTGGATACTTTTCGTAAAGTGGTGGCATCAGCATGCCCTGTTTTATGAATTTATAATGTAACCAGACCTTTTTCTCTCTGTGTCAGTGAGAGCACAGTCTACTGATCATGCATGTAGAAAGTTCTGCTGGTATGTGGAACTAAGACTCTTGTAGTGGCAGTGTGTGTATGTGTGTGTTTGTTTGTTTGTGTGTGTGTAGCACATATATAATAGTAGATCTCTGTTTGTTGTATGAACGCCCCCGCCCCCCAGAAACACCAGCCAGCCCACCATCTCCAACTGGACACTGATCACCGCCTGGACCAGGAAAAGCATCCACTCGGGGGCCCCCACCGACCCCTGCCCCCCTCACATCTACCACAGAGCCGGGGCCGCCATCGCACCCGAACTACAATGCACCATCAACACCACCTTCAAAACAGGCACCTTCCCAGATGACTGGAAGCACGCAGAAGTTAGACCCCTGCTCAAGAAGCCCACAGCTGACCCCACCGACCTCAAGAACTATCGGCCCATCTCGCTCCTCCCCTTCGCAGCCAAAGTTGCAGAGAAAACAGTCAACAGGAAACTGACACGATTCATTGAAGAGAACGTCGTCCTCGACCCGTCCCAATCCGGATTCCGAAGCAACCACAGCACAGAGGCTGCCCTACTCGCCGCCACAGATGACATCCGCACCCTCCTGGACCAAGGCCACTCCGCAGCCCTCATCCTACTCGACCTATCAGCGGCCTTCGACACCGTCTCCCACTGCACACTAGTCGCCAGACTACACGACGCAGGCATACAAGGAACAGCCCTGGACTGGATCCGATCATTCCTTACCGGAAGAAGCCAAAGGATCAGACTCCCACCCTTCCTCTCCGACCCCACGAAAATCACCTGCGGAGTCCCACAGGGTTCATCACTGAGCCCCACCCTCTTCAACATCTACATGGCCCCCCTCGCAGCCATCGTCCGACAACACAGCCTCAACATCGTATCCTAAGCCAACGACACCCAGCACATCCTCTCCCTCACCAAAGACCCCACCACTGCCAAACTCAACTTCCAGAAAGGAATGCAAGACGTCGCAGCCTGGATGACCAATAGCTGCCTGAAGCTCAACGCCGAGAAGACAGAAGTCCTCGTCCTCGGTACCACCCCTTTGGCATGGGACAGCACCTGGTGGCCAACCGCCCTCGGAAGCCCACCTACCCCCTCAGACCATGCCAAGAACCTCGGCATCGTACTCGACTCATCACTCACCATGAACCGACAGGTCAACGCCGTCACCTCCAGCTGCTTCAACACTCTCCGCATCCTCCGCAAGACCTTCAAGTGGATCGCCCCTGAGTCAAGGAAGACAGTTACCCACGCACTCATCACCAGCAGACTGGACTATGGAAACCCACTCTACGCCAGCATCAACAAGTTCATACTCCGCAAACTCCAGACAATACAGAACACCGCCGCCAGACTCGTCCTCGGCATCCCCTGACACGAACACATCAGCCAACACCTACGAAGTCTACACTGGCTCCCCATGGAGAAAATAGTCACTTTCAAAATCCTCACTCACGCCTACAAATGCCTACACAACAACGGACCCAAATACCTCAATGACAGAATCAACTTCCACGTACCCAAAAGAAACCTCCGATCTTCCAACCTCGCACTGGCCGAAACCCCGCACATCCACAGAGCCAGAGCAGGCGGAAGATCCTTCTCTCACATTGCAGCCAAGACCTGGAACGAGCTACCGGCAGACATCAGACGCGCCCCCTCCTGAACACCTTCAGGAAGACCCTCAAGACCTGACTCTTCGGCTAAACAGATCTGCGGACCCCCCTCAGCGCCTTGAGACCCTCACGGGTGAGTAGCACGCTTACAATTCCCTGATTGATTGATGAGTCTGAGTACTGGGGTGAGTGGGATCCATTTTAGATGTCCGTGGTTTAACGTGGCATAAGATTGAGAGTGAGAATAGCTTCCATAGACAGAGGAAGTGTAGTGCCTGCATTCCTGTGGCGGGAGGGTTTAGGCACAGAAGTGAGGAGGATGGAGACAGGACTGCCTTTATAAATTCCAGAACAACCTTGTTAGCAAAAGGTAGATTACTAGTTCTTCTTGAGTACTGCCATTTGATAGATGGCATGGGTGAAATGTGAGACTGCATTTTCTGTTGTTCAAGGTGAGGAAGTTTCTAGGCAGGGCCGGCCTTTTGTCTGTCTTTGATTTTTGCTTCCGGAAGGTGATGGCAGCCAGGTGCAGAGATGCGTCCATGTTTGAGATACCCCTACTTGGTAAGCTCTATTTCTACCTGCTGTAAGAACCATCACTTTGCACAAAGGCTGTGTCCAGAGAGTAAGTTGGAAGTTAAATTTGAAATAAAACCAAGCGAAGCTGCTTCTGAAGCCTTAGACAACAGATCCGTATCCGCACCCTTGCATAAATAGTATGCATAAAAGTAGGCTCCACTCCACCTTGTTCCAGTTGCACATCCTTCATGACCAAGGAAGGGAGTCCTCCTTAGAGTACTCAGCCGACTGTTGTGTGACCAGGGCTAGTGTGTTCATAGCAAGCAGTCACCCTAAGATGAAGGACTGCCTAAGTGTTAAGAAGCGTGCCTGTCTTCTCAGAGAGGGAAGGAGAGTGCCAGGCTATGAGAAGGAGAGATTGTCCAGGAGGAGAAGCCCAGCATGCTCCAGTGGTGTGGAGAATCCAGAAGTAGCTGACTGCAGAGTGGGAGCGCAGCCAGTCCTGGCCCAAAGTCTGCAGGGTGCTTTGATCTCCCATTGCCGCTCCGGCCATGATCTGTATAAAGAAGTATTCCCCAAGTTCTCATCATGCGGCCTAGCATTCCCATCATCAACCGCAAGGTACAAGTGCTGCCACTGCCATTCAAGTTGCCCACCTGAGAGGAGCTGAGGTATTGGCCTCCAGGGTCACAAGTGCAGAAGTCAAGCAACTGCCTGCATAGGCCACCAGGCTGCAACTGCTGAAGACAAGCACCTGTCTGCATTGGCCACCAAGGCCGTAACTGATGATGATCAGCATCCGCCTGCATCAGTCCCAAGGGTGATAACTACTATAGATGACCGCCCACAAGTTCACTGTGCATGTTGCTCAGGATCTGTGTTCCGGAAGTGGGCTAGATTACCGTACGTGATATCCCGCCCCAGCCCTGAAACTCAAGAATGTGCGTTTGTTGAGTTCTGAGCTCTTGCTCCCCACAACACCTTCCTGAGAAGCCTGTGACTGCTTACTCACATTACCCTGAAAGCCAATTGTATAAAAGGTTTATTTATTTATTTTTATATATTTTTTATATAGCGCCTGAATCGACCCCCGAAGGGGTATCTCTGTGCTGCGGACAGGGCTGCAAGAAAAGCTAATGAGCGGGATCAGAATAAGAAGGTCTTAAGGAGCTTCCTAAATTGGAGATGATCGGGACATTGTCTCAGATGAATAGGGAGCTGATTCCAGTAGAGAGGGCCAAGGTGGGAGAATGCCTTCCCACCCAACCTAGCTTTCTAGCAACCTAGGTTCTACTTGAGAGTTATATTTGAGGGACGCTTCTTTGTGAGAGCAGGGTGATTGTTGTGCCTTTGTGAATGTAAGATGAGTTACGTGCCTGTGTGAGTGTAAGGTGAGTAGTACACCTGTGTAAGTATAGTATGAGTGGTGAGCCTTTAGAGTTTATTGTGAGTGGTGTGCTTCATGAGTGTAGGGCAAGCAATATGCCTGTGAACTTATCAGATGAGTGGTGTATGTGTGTGAGCACAGAGTGAGTAATGTGTCAGTGTCGCATAAGCAGTGTGTCTGCGTGTTTGCAGGGTGAGCAGTGTGCCTTTGTGAGTGTAGAATGGGTGGTTTCTGTGTGTGCGTAAGTGCTGGATGAGCGAGATGCTACTGCCTGTGACATTGTATGGTAAGCAATGTATCTTAGTAAGTGTTGGGTGAGCATTATTACTGTGTAACTGTAGGCTGAGCAGTACCCGAGTGAGTTTTGGGTGAGCATTAAATGTGTCAGAGTAGGGTGAGTGCTGTGCCTTTATGGGTGTAGGATGAGCAGTGTGCCTTTTTGAGTGTGGGGTAGGCAGTGTACCTATTTGAATATACAGTGAGCAGCGTGCCTTTATGTGTGTAGGGTGAGCTGTATACCTTAGTGAGTGCAGGGTAAGCAGTGTTACTGGCTTTATTTACACATGCAAGCATAGGGGTAATAAAAAATGCACAGTTGTGCATGCTTTTGGTTGCAGGTGTTAGCCCAATAAAGGCAGAACTAATGGCATTGCCAATGCTTGTTTTGCTTTGTTTTTGAGATCGTTTCATATTGTTTCACTTCTAAAAGTCAAGTATTACATTCCAGAAGGAGCAATTGCTGAAACATACAACAGTAGAGAGAACCAGATGGAAGCATGATCTTGTGAACACTGTGACAGCTCCTGTTTAGACTCTTCTATTTCCATCAATTTGTCTTTTCAGACTACTATTTTCATTCCCTGCCTTTTTCAGACTTTTCTATTACTTTCATAGAAAGTGTGAAGTTTTAAACATGCATAGAAAAGCAAGAAATGTCTGTACCCTATGCACCTCCTTTTTCAGTATGATAATCGGACCAAAGCATTGTTGCCACAACTATTTTGTCTTATTGCTGGTTTAGTGTCTGTTAGTCCCATCTTGTTTTCAAAATATAACACTAAATTGATAATCATCTCCTATAAAAACCCTGGTATTGGAACCTATTTTAGAGAGGGACTTCATGCCAGGGCTATTGAGGCAGAGGTCTCGCCAGTTTGCAGCATCAACTCTAGACTAGGTATGGGTAGAATTTCGATTACGCTAGAGCCGTGGTACTCATAGTACGGCCCGCGGGCCGCCAGCCGCCCGGCAGGCCTTCCTTGGCGGCCCGTGGACCTTGCAGGTAATGTACCCATGGCCCCCCAGAGAGAGAGAGAGTGGAGAGAGAGAGAGTGGAGAGAGAGAGAGAGTGGCGAGAGAGAGAGAGGAGAGAGAGAGAGTGGAGAGAGAGAGAGAGTGGAGAGAGAGAGTGGAGTGAGAAAGTGGAGAGAGAGAGAGAGTGGAGGGAGAGAGAGTGGAGAGAGAGAGAGTGGAGAGAGAGGAGAGAGAGAGACAGTGGAGAGAGAGACAGTGGAGAGAGAGACAGTGGAGAGACAGTGGAGAGAGAGAGAGTGGGGAGTGAGTGGAGAGAGAGAGGGTGGAGAGAGTGGAGAGAGAGAGAGTGGAGAGTGGAGAGAGAGAGAGTGGAGAGAGAGAGAGTGGAGAGAGAGGAGAGAGAGAGACAGTGGAGAGAGAGACAGTGGAGAGAGAGACAGTGGGGAGAGAGTGGAGAGAGAGAGAGTGGAGAGAGAGAGAGTGGAGAGTGGAGAGAGAGAGTGGAGAGAGAGAGAGGAGAGAGAGAAAGTGGAGAGAGAGAGAGTGGAGAGTAGAGAGAGAGAGAGACTGACTGACTGAGAGACTGACAGAAAGAGAGAGAGACTGACTGACAGAAAGAGAGAGACTGACTGACTGAGAGAGAGAGACTGACTGACTGACTGACTGAGAGAGACTGACTGACGGAGAGAGACTGACTGGCTGACAGAGAGAGACTGACTGGCTGACAGAGAGACTGACTGACAGAGAGAGACTGACAGAGAGAGACTGGGAGACTGATTGAGAGAGAGAGAGAGAGAGAGAGACTGACTGACCGACTGAGAGAGAGAGAGACTGACTGACTGACTGAGAGGGTGAAGACTGACAGAGAGAGAGAGAGACTGACTGACTGACTGAGAGAGAGAGAGACTGAGAGAGAGACTGACTGACTGACAGAGATAGACTGACTGACTGACAGAGAGAGACTGACAGAGAGAGAGAGAGACTGAGGCTGACTGAGAGAGAGAGAGACTGACTGACCGACAGAGAGAGAGAGAGAGAGAGAGAGACTGACTGACCGACTGAGAGGGTGAAGACTGACTGATCGACTGAAAGAGAGAGACTGACTGACCGACTGAGAGGGTGAAGACTGACAGAGAGAGAGAGAGAGAGACTGACTGACTGAGAGAGACTGACAGAGAGAGACAGACTGACTGACTGAGAGAGACTGACTGACCGACTTAGAGGGTGAAGACTGACAGAGAGAGAGAGAGACTGACTAACTGACAGAGAGACTGACTGACTCACAGAGAGAGAGACTGACTGACTGAGAGAGAGAGAGACTGACTGACAGAGAGAGAGACTGACTCACCGACTGAGAGGGTGAAGACTGACAGAGAGAGACTGACTGACTGAGAGAGAGACTGACTGACAGAGAGAGATACTGACTGACAGAGAGACTGACTGACTGAGGGATAGAGAGAGAGACTGACTGAGGGAGAGAGAGAGAGACTGACTGACTGACTGAGGGAGATAGAGTGACTGACTGAGGGGGACAGACTGACAGAGAGACTGACTGAATGACAGAGAGAGGGAGAGAGACTGACTGAGGGAGAGACTGACTGACTTAGAGAGACTGACTGACTGACTGAGAGAGACTGACTGACTGACTGAGAGAGACTGACTGGCTGACTGAGAGAGACTGACTGACTGAGAGAGAGAGAGACTGACAGAGAGAGAAAATTACTGAGAGAGAGACACAGAGAGAGAGACTGACAGAGAGAGAGACTAACTGACTGAGAGAGACTGACTGACAGAGAGAGACTGACAGAGAGAGAGACTGACTGAGAGAGAGACTGACTGAGAGAGAGAGAGAGACTGACTGAGAGAGAGAGAGAGAGAGAGAGAGAGAGACTGACTGACCGACTGAGAGAGAGAGAGACTGACTGACCGACTGAGAGGGTGAAGACAGAGAGAGAGAGAGAGAGACTGACTGACTGAGAGACTGATTGGACTGAGAGCGAGAGAGACTGACTGACTAAGAGAGACTGACTGACAGAGAGAGAGAGACTGACTGACCGACTGAGAGGGTAAAGACTGACAGAGATAGAGAGACTGATTGAGAGACTAACTGACTGACAGAGAGAGAGAGACTGACTGACTGAGGGAGAGAGAGACTGACTTACTGACTAAGAGAGACTGACTGACTGAGAGAGACTGACTGACTGAGAGACTGACTGACAGACTGACTGAATGACAGAGAGAGGGAGAGAGACTGACTGACTGAGGGAGAGAGAGAGAGAGACTGACTGACTGACAGAGAGACTGACTGACTGACTGAGAGAGACTGACTGACTGAGAGAGAGACTGACTGAGAGAGACAGAGAGAGACTGACAGAGAGAGAGACTGACTGACTGACAGAGAGACTGACTGACTGAGACTGACAGAGAGAGACTGACTGACTGAGACTGACAGAGAGAGACTGACAGAGAGAGACTGACTGAGAGAGAGACTGACTGAGAGAGAGACTGACAGAGAGAGAGACTTACAGAGAGAGTGACTAACTGAGAGAGACTGACTGACATAGAGAGACTGACTGACAGAGATACTGACTGACTGAGAGAGACTGACTGACTGAGACTGACAGGGAGAGACTGACTGACTGAGAGAGACTAACTAAGAGAGAGACTGACTGACAGAAAGAGAGAGACTGACTAAGAGAGAGACTGACTGACTGAGAGAGACTGACTGACTGAGAGAGACTGACTGAGACTGACAGAGAGACTGACAGAGAGACTGACTGACTGACAGAGAGAGAGACTGACAGATAGAGAGAGAGACTGACAGAGAGAGAGAGACTGACTGAGAGAGAGAGACTGACAGAGAGAGAGAGACTGACTAACTGAGAGAGAGACTGACTGAGAGAGACTGACTGACAGAGAGAGAGAGAGAGAGAGACACTGACTGATTGACTGAGAGAGAGACTGACTGACAGAGAGAGAGACTGACTGAGAGAGAGAGACTGACTGACTTAGAGAGACTGTGATGGAATTGGGGTCAAAGTGAGTATGAAGCTATGCAATGCCTCTTAAGATTGCTATTGTCTGCTAATAAAAATGTAGAGAGAGAGACTGACTGACTGAGAGACAGAGAGAGAGAGAGACTGACTGACAGAGAGAGACTGACTGACAGAGAGAGAGAGAGACTGACTGACAGAGAGAGAGAGACTGACTGACAGAGAGAGAGACTGTGATGGAACTGGGGTCAAAGTGTGTTTGAAGCTATGCAATGCCTCTTAAGGTTGCTATTGTCTGCTAATAAAAATGTATTATCAAAATGTGCGTCTTTGTAGTTACATCTGCTTTTGAAATACAGCATTGTCGCATTGTCTAATGTTTTGAAACGTGTTTGATTTTTTTTTACTCTAGCCCCCCCCCCACTGACCCCACCCCTACCTGGTGCAGCCCTCGGCCACAAACCACACTGTAATTTTGGCCCCCGACAGAAAGTTTGTGAGTACCCATGCGCTAGAGCAATCGTAGTAATTTTGGCAATTCCACATTTTTCTTTGTTTTGGAATTACGGATAATCACTCCCCCTCATATAATTAAGAGTCATTTGGCGGAAATAATTCTACAGCAAAAGCACATTTAACAAGTGCAGATGGCCGCTCCCACTCCCTATTTGTGCGGCATTTAGTGCTGTTTCTCAGCACAAAATGCATCCTTGCGTCCATTTTGGATGCAAGGGTGGATTTTGCGCTAAGAAAATACCACTAAATTATGGTAGTAAGTTGAGGAAAAATCTTACCCCAAGAGCACATTTAATGGCTGCTCACACTCACTATTCATGTTTTATTGCAGTTAGTGCTATTTCTTAGCGCAAAAAGTGTCCTCGTATCCATTTTGGAAATGAGGGGCATTTTTGCGCTAAGAAATAGTGCTAAAATGCAGAATTACTCTTCTCGCGTTATTCAAGCATAATCTTGTGGAATCCTTTGGTAATTCCGTGTTATTACGCTCCACAGAATTATGCGAGTTACAGCCACCCCTACTCTAGACAGAGGCGACAGCAGGAATAAATGGCCTTCAGCCAGTCACTGTTTATGTTACAGCCTAGAACAAGCTGTAATAAGAAAAAGCTAGCTGCCTATTTAAAAACGAGCACACAGACATGCTTTGTGAAATATCAATGAATTTCGATAATAGGCTTGCTATTTGTTGCTTTAGCTAAAACTTAGGTTAGTGCTTAGAAACATCTTGAGGGTGTTAGGACAATAGCAACTCGAAAGCAGTGCTAGAGTTTTTTGCTGTTTTCATTTTCCATGACATGTTTCGCTGCATTACTTTTTATATTCTGTGTGGTTATCATTCAGATTTTAAACACTGGGTTAGGATTTTAAAATAAATATTTTTAAAGTATGACTTGTGTTTCTTAATGCCATCCTTGAGCGTGGTGTTCATTAACAAAAGAAGGTTTGGAGCTCCACTATGTCCGTAAACTCATTTTATGGAACTGATTGTTACCAGAGCACATTTCTTATGCAGTGGGTTGTATATTGGCTATACTCCAACTGGATTTCTAAGTCTTAATGGCACATTGACTCAGTTCTTGCCCCGGGGGGTTAGAAATCGAACCCCTGTGACTCTGGGTTGGGTACCTCCAGCGAATGTATCAATGAGGGCTGCAGCAATATCAGAATAAGGGTAAAAGGCCCCATTGCCATGGTTGGCAGAGGGCTCTGAATGTGTACGTAGGTTAGAGCAGTAAAATGGCTTAAGCTCATCGAAGTTTGATATTCTCTTGGAAATTATATTTGAACCTTTTATGAATAAATGTTTTAGCTTGCTTTCTTTAATCTTTTTTCTTTTTAAATGTAGAGCTGTGCTGATAGAGTGCTCATCGAGACATTGGACTGCTATGAGGGAACTACCTCACCTAAGATCCTTTAACACACAGATCACACACAATAGGTGTACATTAGCCCAAAGAGATCCAAAGAGCTTTCTGAATGGAATTGGAATATGTGAGCTGCAGGCTAAACATAGACATCTCCAATTAGGTAATTGATCTCCTGAATAATCTCACAAGGATTAGAACCATTGACCTACAAAGTACACGTAGAAACTTGTAACAAGTGCATTACTTCCCTGTGGTATCCCACTCACATTTGAACCTGTATAATACACAGCCAGTTTATTTTCCCCCAAGGGAAAAAGAAATAAAATATGCACTTGAACATCAGGCTGCATTACCTCTGTATGTCTTAAGCAATGTGGAAATGGAATGTGTCACATGACGTGCTTTGTAGAATGCCTGGAAACCTTCATGAGGCATAGTCATCTAGGGCCCTGATTACGGAATGGAAGCACTCTCCTAGTCTGCACCAGGCACACTTTTTGAAAGATGTGTCTGGTGCAGACTGGGACAGTGACCCCTATAATCCTGAATGCGTTGCCTTGCAGGCAGTGTATTCAGTAAAATATAGTAAGCTGCTTCCTTTTTTACATTTTTTTTTTATTTGTGCATAATTATGCAATCATATATATAAACAATCATTATAATACATTGATGAGAAAACATCACATATGTCAAAAATGAAAAGAGGGACAAAGTATAAGAATTATGCACATTTTATCCGTTTAATCCACCCACCCCCCACCCCTTCTACTCTTAGCCCCTCCCACCCCACCCATGAGGAGTTGGACTCATTCACTTAACTAATGATTTCTCGAGCCATGTAGTCAGTGGTGCCCAAATTTTTAGGCCTTTAGATCTGGCCCGCACTCCCCTTTTTGCATATATAGCCTTCTCAAAGTTATAGTTTGCCAACAACCGAGAAAACCATTGATGATAGACAGGGGGGTTTGGGTCCAGCCACGCCGAAGCCAGGCATAAACGTAGTATCGCCATACCAATAAACACAAGTTTTTCACCTGGCTTCCCTTGTATTTGTGAGTATACACCAAGTCCAATCAGAGACGAGGAGAGGAGATAACCGACCCCTAATACCTCTTTAAAAAAATTAGAGATTTCCTGTTTCAAGCTATTTAGAGAATTACATGAGCAAAACATGTGATCTAAATCTGCCTGAAATAACGCACATCGGGGACATAGAGTTCCTTTACCTGTCCCCCACTTAGAAATTTTTTGGGGGGTATAATAAAGTGAAAAGCAGGATTTATAATATTGTGCCTGAAGCCGAGCCGGAATTAAGATTTTCTGCGCCAATTCAGCTGAATAGAAAAATAAATTTTCCTGTATACCTATCTCTATTTTCCATTTTGCTGCTCGTGCCTCCATATCATTTGGCATTAATAAATTAAAAAGCTATAAACGTCCCCAATAGAGAGCAGTCTATTTTTCCTTAATCTATCTATCATATAGTTATTGGTAAAACCAATTGGGCCTCCTCCTTTTTAGATAGAAAATCTCGAATTTGAAGATATTTATAAAAATCTCTCCAGTCTAAGTTGTATGTTTCTTTAAGATTATCAAAACTAACTATATCGGTTAAAGAATAGAAATCGCCGAGCTTAGACAGTCCGGCATCACACCATCTTTTAATAATAGGGCCTTTAAAAATTTCTGGCAAATTGGGGTTATTACTGATCGGTGTGTAGTGACTAAATCGACCCAGCCCTAACAATTTCCGAGTCAATCTCAGGATCCTATACCCACCGATTAATGATTTAAAACGGACCTTCTTGTAGTGACTATCATTCATAAATCTCCATAGCCAGCCCCATGCGTCTTTACCCATTATGAGTTCTATAGGTGTCGGTATTTCCTCCATGTTACTATCTCTTGGCTTTTCCGAAATCAGAGTTATATTAAATAATAAGGTAGTGGCCCAATAATATAATCTTATATTTGGTAAAGCCAGCCCTCCCTGTCTCTTGACAAAGATAAAAATTTATATGCTCTCCTAGGCTTTTCATATGCCCAAATGAAGCGAGAAAATAGCTCTTCAATTTTTTTCAAACAGATAGTGGGAAATTCTAAAGGAATTGCCCTTAAAAATACAAAAATTTGGGGAAAAAAAGCATTTTAATTATATTGCATCTGCCGATGATCGATAGGTGTAAATTATGTAGTCTCATTAATTCAATTTTTGTTTTAGCGATCAAGGGGTCGATATTACCATCAACAATTTTATCGACGTTAGCTAGAATATCAACTCCAAGATATGTGGCCTTTTCCACTTGCCTAGTATTGTTAACCATGCTGACATTATTGCAAACTATTTGGGTTTTGGTACTATTAAGAGAATACCCCGAGAGTTGTCCAAATCTCGCTGCTTCCGCCTCTATCACAGCTATAGCTACTTCAGGATCAGGGGTGACTATCGCAATGTCGTCAGCATAAGCCAAGGTTTTAGTTTTCCCACCCCGAGATACGATAGGTCTAATACTCCTGTTAGTTTCCAATTGCCGCAGAAAGGGGTCTATATAGAGAGCGAACAGCAGCGGAGAGCTCGGGCAGCCCTGCCGGGTACCCCTAGTTATTTCAAATGAGTCTGTAAAAGCCCCATTTACAAAAAGTCTCGCACTGGGACGGAAATAAAGCATCTTAAAAGCAAGTATTAGCTTTTTACCTATTCCGACCCTTGACAGGGTCTCCCAAAGAAAAAACCAGGAGACCCTATCAAAGGCTTTTTCAGCATCCAGCAATATAAGTGCTTTTGGCTCACTGGAAATATTAGCAGCATCAAATAGTGAGATAACTCTTCTGGTATGATCAGTCGTGCCACGTCCTGGTATAAAACCATGTTGGCGAGGTGAGACAACCTTGTGAACAACAGCTGCTAAACGAGTGGCAAGAATTTTAGAATAGATCTTGCGGTCAGCATTGATCAACGTAATGGGGCGATAAGAGCCAGGTTCCAGTGGTGATTTATGTTTTTTAAGAAAAACGATAATTTTAGCCTGTGTCCAAGACTGCGGTTGTTTGCCCCCTTCAAATACATGCAACATTAATTGTAACATCCATTCTTTCAATTGTGTGGCAAATTTTTTATAAAACTCTAGGGGTATATTATCTAAACCTGTGGCTTTACCACTCGGAAGGCTATTAATACAAAGCAAAATATCCACCCACTGAGGGAGTTCCTCAAGTTGCTGCTGTTCCTCTTGTGAAAATTGTGCTACTGGACTTTGATTAAGATATGAAGTAACATTTCCCGAATGTTCAAGAATATCCTCATGATATAGACTTTTGTAGTATGAATAAAATACCATACGAATACCCTCTGGATCTACGGTTCTCCCTCTAACAGGATCATTAATCTCAGCTATTATATTCCGGGTTGTTCTTTGCCTGGCTCTAGTTGCGAGGTGGTGCCCTACCTGCTCACTACATTCATATGCCTTCTCACGCCACACAATTAACCTATCTGCAGCTCTCTTGGCTATCATTTCAAGAATTGTTGACCTAGCTACCATCACTTTTAAATGTGCTTCTGAAGCATCTCCGCCCTGCTGAAGTGCTACAATCAAATCTTCTTCTGCGGCAGCCAGGCTACCTTGCATATCATTGAGCGAATGTAACCTTTCTTTATTCATAGTTAGCGAAAAGCTCAGTGTCTCCCCCCGTATTCCAGCTTTAAATGTGTCCCAAACTATATCCATCCCAGCACTTCCTATATTCTCCTTAAAAATTGGGGTATCCACCTCCTCATATGCTCACAGTATTCCTCATTCAACAATAGCTAGCGTTCGAAACTCCAATTAGATTTACCCATATTTCTAGACCCCCACCCCTTAAGTTCTATTATTAAAGGATTGTGGTCGGCCAATATGAGTGGAGCTTTCTCAATCGAACACGCATGAAGAATAGTGCGTGATACTAAGAAAAAATCTAATCTTGCATGCTTGTTATGTGGAAAAGAAAAATATGTAAAACCCGGGTCCATGGGATTCTGCCAATTCCAGACATCAGAAAGTGCTTGTTCACAACATAGAGTCCTCAAAGCTCTAAAAACCTTGGGTTTCCGACCATTATAGACCCACCCATTATCAAAGGCAATATTTTGGCTGGCAGGCAGATTTATATTTAAATCCCCACATATAATTATGGGTAGCGGCCAAGTAGCTAATTCATTATTTATATAATCAAATACGGTTGGATCGTCTTGAGTGCTACCGTAAATAGTACAAATTGTGATTGGGTCCCCATTGTCCCTACGACATTCTGTAATGACCCATCGCCCATTCTGATTAGCTATTGTTCGGGTAAATTGAATAGCGCGATTAATTGTCAGAATTGCTACCCCCGCGTCTTTGAATTCTGGGTCGTGGCCCCCACCAATGTATAACCAAGTGTTTCCAGCAAGTGTATCTGTGTTCTTTCGATATGCGTTTCCTGCATGCAGATAACATCAGCTTTTAACAATCGTAGCCCTGCCGCAGTATTCCGCCGTTTTTTTTTTTAAATCGTTAAGGCCACAAATATTGATTGACGCTATACGCAGTTTACTCATTAATGATAGCAGTCTGCAACCATAAAAGGAAAATCAAAATATCTAAGACCAACTCCCAGAGTACCAACCCCTTCCCCCCCTTTCCCCCCTTAACCCTAACCCAACCAGGATCAAGCCCCCCCCCCGACCTATCACTGAGGTTACCTGGTGCGGCCTGCGCCAGGATAATGGAGTCTGAGCAGTCGTGACCCGTACCCCCCCGCGGTCCGATCCTTCACCCTTCACTATTATTATCCTGTTCAATTCACAGTGATAATACCCTTTCTTCCTTCTCTTTCTCCTCTTCTGTTACATTCTATCTAAGCTGCTTCCAAGTTGTTCTGTGTTTCACAGTGCAGGCAGAAGTGAACATTCATGTCATAGCATTCATTGAAGAGTCATACTAAGACAACATGGGCTTCACTAGAAGACTGGCTACACACTGCATATTATGTCCTACATATCCCAACAAACCCTGCTTCCCATACATTACTTTTAGGGCCTTCTCTATAGGGGCAGTCTGATGTGCTGTTGGTAGGGTGGAAACCGAGCAGGGCATTTATGCTGAATTCCTGTCCATAGTGCAGCCCTACTCTGGAGTCTGTCATATGTGCAGTGCATAGTCAATGTGTAGAACCCTGTAGACTCTTGTCCATAACCATACTAAGTATTATGCTATTGTATAACATAGTTTTGTAAGTTGGAATGTAATGATAAACAATAATCCACTCCATTGTGTCAAGCTAGTCAGATGGAATTCTGTCCAATATCTGTGGTCGCTGTATCCATTCCCTGATTCATGAGTACACAACCATGCAACTCTAACACATTCTTGTACAGTTACAGTTATCATATCATTTCACCAGTGCATCATGCCGTTATGTTGCTGCCATTTCATGACATTATAAAGTCTTCTTTGGATTCAGGTGAAGGATTTTCTATTGTGTGAGATTGTCAAATGATGGTCTACATATGTGTGCCAGTGTTGCAACAATGGTTTCTAAAATTCATACAAATGTTTAGTGCCAGTATAATTTTCATGCCACTTACCCTCAGCTGTACATCATGGTGTGGTCACACGGTCCTGTTGTTTGCTTAGCATACCCAGAACTACGGTTTATAGCTGGTAGCAGTAGAATATGACAAGAAATCTGATATTTTATGGAAAAATGAATACAAGTAAAGCTCCTTCTATGGACATTACACACACACAAGATTCATCTTCCTCTATTGCAGTCTTAAGTAACATGTGTCTGGGTCTTTGGGTCTTTATCCATTTGGGGCCGTATTATACATACAGCGCATTTTCCCTTACTGCGGTGGGCACACCTTATAAAAGGTGATCCCAGCTCAATCAAAGAAAATGTGCCATATTAGGATGAATGCACTAACCCCAGGGCAGCCAGGAACTTGCGCATTCATGTGAAAAACGGAGCAGCTGCTTTGAAGCCGGTCCGTGCTTCACAGAGCATGCGGCAACCTGCCTGCACTTTGAAAGGGGATTAGAGATCCCCGTGCAGGCGGGTGCAGTGAGTGACTGCACCTGCCTACAAGGTGATGGTTGGGGTGTCCATGGGAACCCCCCCAGAGTGCTGCTATTAGGGGGCGCACTGACAGCTTCTTTGCCTCTGCACCCACATCTGTAATACTGCACAGAGGCAAAGGGATTCCCAATTTTCATGGGGCCACACCCCCACGCAAATGAGGGAGCACCCTCTGATGATAGCTCTGGCTCTTTATGTGCGCCAGCGCTATTGGTATTACAGAAGGGGATGCACAAGCATTTGCGGCCCCTTCTGTAATACCAAAGTGCCCCGGGGGAGCACAAAACAGGAGCAAACGACTGTTGTGCTCCCGGGGCACTTACAAAATAGGATCCCAGGTGTCCATGTGTCAGTGGATATCAGCAAATCTGTGTTTCAAATGTTTTATGGTATGATAAACTATTTCTTCATCAAATTAAGTACTATATGGGTTGTGATGGCCACGTGCTATTTGGGTCTTGTATAATAGATTGTGTGACAACTTTCAAAACGCGCATCGGCATGCATCAGATTTCAGTGGGCTGGTACATCCACTGCATTGAGTGTAAATCACATACACTGGTTTTCACCACATATTTGTATGTTACATTTTGGTGTGTTTTCTGAATGCATGATCTAGTTGATATGAGTCAGTTCACTTTGATGTTGTTCTGTTGTCAATGGTTATAGGATTGTGTGTGATTTGATGGAAAGAAGAGTTTCTGTACTTCATATTGGTTTTTGTTCCTGTCAATCACAATTATTTTATGTGCTCTTCATTGATCAATATGCTACCACTTGGCAAGCATCGTTATACATGCCGCTAATGTGGAAACTTCTTTATCTGAACATGTTCCTCTAAATGAACAACTAATGTCCTCTAAATTAACTACTAATGTCCAGGCGAACTTGATGTGTTGCTGTTGTGGAGTTTTAATGGATGAGTCATTTTAGGGCCGGGATCTGATATTATGCAGATTTTGTTCCAAAGGATGAGAGCTTCATCATTCCGATTTCCATTTTCTGGATATTGCAGAAGCTATCCGCCAACACAAATAAACCTACTCAAGAAAAAAATATATTTTGTTAAAACGTATCATAAAAATCAATTCAGAAAAATTCCAGAGTGAAAATCTAGCATTAGGAATAACAAGGCTGTTAAAAATGAGAACTATCAATTGCTGGACAGCAATAAAACAGATGTTATTAGGTGTGAAGAAAACACTCTGGAAATAAATTGCCGACTTGAAACACACTTAATAGTGAACGGTTCTCCTTCCCACTGACAAGATCAGAAGAAAAAATATTCCATAGGACTTATTAGAGCATCATGAGAACACTGAGCCTCTCTCTACCCCTTTGGAAAAACCTGATAAACATTTCCAAATGAACATTGCTCAAACAGCAACGAAAGTCCAAGCTTTGAATACTTATTGAAACACTCTTTCAAAAATAAAAACATATTGTTTTCACTGACAATCTTACTTATAGATGGCACTACTTAAGTTATTGTTAAACTCCGCACACTTACAAAGTCTAAACTAATGCCACACTCTGGTGTCCAATTCTCCATCTATTGACCACTACAAAGAAGATGATCAAATTACATTGACACTTTCCAGCCCACTAAGTGACTGCGCTGTTTCTTTGCTGCTGATTAGCCTGGAGATATTTCAAGGGTCATTCCCCCCACGCCCCCACCCCATCCCCGAGCTCTCCGCCTGTCAATAAGCATGTTTTTTGCTGTAGACTGTCGCAGTTTCTTGAATTTTTTAGAATGAGAAAAAAGGAAGTGTGCTGGCGCTCTGTGTGCACCAGTCAGATCCTGTTATTCCAGCTCACTTGGTAAGGACAGTCTGCGCTTTAATTACCAGAAACATAAACAGACCAGTGAACTCTGCGCCATCCCTGATAGGTGACCAGTGATGAACCAGACATCAAGATAAACTTCACGGTGATTAATATGGTCTAACTAATGGTTTTCTGTACCATTTAATCAAGGAGCCGAATTTTTCAGAATTTGTCTTTCAGATTGACAGCCTGAAAGTCGCCCACTGACGTTGTTGTATCACTGTTGACACTTTCTTGTGATGTGGAAGTAATAGGAAGCGAAAGCGTCTCAGAATATTTAATTTCATTTCTGCCATAGGAGCTAATAATTGCATTTTGATAACGACTAGACAATATTTCTACTAATAAATTCTTTGGAGAATCTACATGCATGAGAACATATGTTTTTTTTAAGTCTTGCTGGGTAAAACAAATGAGTGCTATTAACTTTATACAGTAACAGGGCACCCTCAACAGGTATCATGCAGGCATTGTAACCGTCTCCATAAGCACACTTCAGTTGGTTTTAACTCAACGCTTTAGTTTCTCTTTTCAATGAATAAGGAAAGCAGGCCCTAATGTACAAAGTCCTTGTACAGTTTTGCAATATCACAGGATTTGCGACCCCCCCCCAAAAAAAATGTCTACAAAGTTCAAGAGCCCTATTATGAGTCATAAAAGTCTTTCTGACACGTAAAGGGGTTCTGAAACACTTTCCCAATCACACTTTGCAAGGGGTGTAAAAGGAGCGCCCCCATCCCCCGAAAGGCCGCTCCTATTTGTGATTCAGAAAGGGATGTGTCAATGGTTTGTGATCCCAGCTGCAATTGCAAGGCACTGAAAAGATAACTGCACTTCAAAGGAGATGGGGTCTGATTTGCAAAGGAGAAACTGTCTGCAGGGGACAGCTACCCCCTTGGGAATCATGTCAGTATACTCAGGGGATGGTTTCATAAATCATACATCACAGCCTGTACACAAAAGGTAGGTAACAGTAGAAGGTTATATGAGTCAATGTTAAGGTCAGTTGGGGAAGGTGAAAAAGGAGGAATAAGTGGGGCCGTCTATCGTGATATAGAAGGCTATGGAATCAATGGATTACCATCGAAGGTGGGAATCATGGTTGAGTATCCACCCTTAATTCTTTCCCTTGATGATACAAGTCCTGACACGTGATTTACGAGACACCATGGTAAACCTTGAGGTAATTCTCAATTGCCTTGTGGCCTTTTCAGGGGGTCCTCAAGGCACGAGGAGGACCCAATATGAGTACCACAGTTATTTTTTCTGTGCCTTGATTGAATCACCTCTCTTCAACTCCCCACCTCTGTTTTCACTCCCCACTATGCACTTATCTTTTTCCATAGTGTTTGAAGCGCCACTGATTGCTGTGCCACCCGACCAGAAAAATATATTTGTTCAATTATTTAAAAATTGCACTTATGTTTCGATGCCAAAATGTCATTCAATCCTGTTAGCGCATATTTGCAGCCTTGAGAAAGGCCTGAGCATTTTCGAGCATGGGGCGAAACACATATTGGCTGAGATACTTTTATTCATCACAGAACGGGACATTACATTCCCAATAATGGATGAAGATCTTCCATGTGACAGTGTATAGAATGAAGAGAAATACATGAATTTGCACAGCAGTCTTCAGTTCAATTGAATCCTTATTTATTGGTGAACATCTGAGAAGCAATCAACACCTTTAAAAGTACTTTTAATTGTTAATTGGTTTAATATGTACATTGGACTTCACATTGATTGCATTTGGTACTAATTGACTGATTATGACCAATTGGATCAATCCAAGTAATTATATTAGCTCTGCTCGAATCTCCTATATTGACTAATTAACTGCTTGTTGCTGATAATAGTGTAAGGGTACCACTAGTCAAATTTCATAGCCTCCTCAAACGTTTTCGTATTTATTGGGATATATTGAGGAAAGTTTCACAAAATTCGGTCCTTCCAATCTGATATGATACTTAGAATGTGTGTCCTCCTGTTAGCTGACAGACATACACAGACCCAACCTACATTACATTTCTGTAACATCAATTAGTGTTTTTCGATGCTTTCAATGTATTTGCCATTTATCATTTCATTCATTTGAAATAAAAAACAAAGCAATTCTTTTGTTGTTCTCCATGCAGTTCAGAAAAGGGTTTTCTTAACTAGGGGAACATAGTATTCCCTTTATTCCCTTTATTGATAGTGTTTCAGTGAATAAAGGAAAAGACAGATTTACACATAAACCAAACACTTTAAATAAACTACTGTTTGATTTCTCATTGGGACATAAGGTGATCGGTACAGAACCTGTCCTGTACACCATCAACTGGTGTTTCAGAGTGACAAAACATATTTTCTTTTCAAATATTCTGCAGGAGAGTCATGGCACCTGACAGATGTTTTTCTTCTGGCTAAGGATAGCTACCTGAAGGAGGACTTCCTGGATGAGATCGAGCCACCCCTAGCTAGGCGACTTTACTTGCAGTTCCGCTATGGTACGTTACCTCTTAATGTTTTTACTGCTTAGTGGTCATGTGCCCCAAGTGGATTAGACATAAGATGCCCGTGTTGTAGCTCTGCCGATGAAACCATGGAGCATGTTCTGTTTTTCTGCCCATCCTACAAGTTTTGCAGGAGGTTTGCATAATTCTGCTGTGTTGAAATTCGGGCACAAGAGAATGTAAAGATGCCCACAGGTTACTGAGATTCTACACCAGCAAACCATACATTTTTTGTACATACTCGGTATCTGTTGGGAATGTGGAGAATGAGGCAAAAAGTTTGTGTTATGCTCCCCCTCCTCCACCGAGGTGGGTGGTAATTCAGTTATTTCTGATGTAACTGTTTCTTGATCTCATAATGATGTGCTATATTTGAACAACTTTTAATGCTCTTAGTAGCAGCTGCATGAATTGAATTCTTCTGCCTGATTTCAGGAATTGCATGTCTTTGGATTGTACTTGGTTTATTGCCTTTTTAATTCTTGAATGGTTGTGATTTTTAATTATTGATTATAAACTGCTGTGAGTGATGACTTTCACTCAATATATTGTTTGAGTTTTTTTATTGGTTCTGTCTAATGCATTATTTATTTTTATGTTTTTAAGTGCTTTTTTGGCCTTTGTGCCGAAATAAAGAAATTTTAACCTGAAATGGTCAACCCTTCTCCTACCCATAATACATTCTAAATATGTGATCAATATACTTACTTCATGTTCAAAATTTTCTATAGCGTCCATTGTAGTTTTTACAATTTTATTGTTAACTATTCAATTCAAGTCTCTTATTTACCAATGCAGGTTAATAGTGTCAATTGATTTAACCAATAATTATCTTCCTTCAAGTAGAAATTGCTTCAGTCCCCCATGCTTTCCAATTTCTATTACCTGAAATGGAGATGAAGTAAATTTCATTTTTCTTTTTAAAATATATTGCCATGGATGAATTACTAAAGCATGTTCTTATCCTGCCTTTGTATTCTGCTATTATGATTTTAACTTCTTGTTCTGTTTTTCAAAGGCAGGGCATTCCACACAGACATTGTAGTTACACAAACTAATGTTCCAACGTCTTTTAATGGATTTTTCACCTTTCCTGAATGTGGAATTTCAGCTTTTTTATTACATTGCTTCAGTGTATATATCAAATCGAAGAGAATGTACCACTTTTCTGTGGTTCCCATCATTGCAGAACTATTGCAATTGAGGAACAGGTTCCATAAATTGCTCCTTAACATTTCTGCTTCTTTCATATGTGAACACTGGATTTTCTGTGAAACATTTTTTTTACGTTTCTCGTCATTGTTGGCAAGGCCTGAGGAGGTGGCAGAGATAATAGAAGCCAGTGGCACAGTGTGAAATACACATACGATGGGACAAGTCTGTTGGTGGTTATGTGCAAATCTATTGGGGCTACACAATAATTGGTTTGTTGGGGCTTTATGAGGATCTGCTGGGAGCTATGAGGTGTCTCTCTCTAGAGCTACTTGTGGGGCTAATGTGTGATAAGAGAGCACCTGTTGGGGGCTATTTGATGGTCTGAGGAAATGTGAGGGCTTCTTGAGGAATATGTGAGCTTTTACAGTGGTTATGCAAGGGTCTGGACTCATGATGGTGCTATAAATTGTTCTACTTGGGGCCTTCTAAGGTATTTCACAACTCTTTTTGAGGGTCTGTTGGGACTTAGGTGATGTTCTGTTAATGTCCATGCAAGATTATTTTGTGTATTGTTTGAGTCAATATTGTGGGCAACATGTAATCTTATGTGAGCTCTGTGATGGACACAGGACATATATTAAATTACTTCTTGGGTTTCTTTAGTTGGCACACTTAAGGTGAGCTATGGGCAACCTATAGGTCTGTAGGCATTATGAAAGAGTCTATAATGATCTATTGATCATTATTGATTAAGACTTAATTTTCTATTGCTCCTATACCTCTGTAAAACAATACCTTCGTATAAAAGTGTGCCTTCAGACTGACAGAAAAATTGGCTATATTCAAGCTCAACCTCTGCCTGTCTTTTAAGTGCAAGCTGTCTCATTTCACGACTGGGTGGAATAATTCTTAACAAAATGTCCTTGCTTACTACAATAAATGCACTGTCCTTCCTTGCACATTCAATCTCTCTCCTCAGGGGAACTCATTCTCTTTCCTTTGCATTGGTTCTTCTTAGTGATGCTTACTCTCAGTTGCCTCCAAGGGTACCATCCACCCAAATCTACTTTGATTTAATCTCTTCTCATGTTTACTATTTACTTGTGCTTCGAATTGTTCTATTTCCTTGCTGAAGTATTGGAAGATCTATATGGATGACTTGATTATTTTGTCTTTGACCAAGTACTGCTTAGAACTCCTAAATAAATTGCTCATAATATAATAATTTAGGCAAGAACTTCAATTCAAAATGAGTGGTGTGGCCTAGGTTAAGACATCTTTTTTAAATAGGTTAAAATGAAAGGTGTCTGTAGTAAAACTGTGAGCCTTGGCTAGAAAATGTAACTGACATTGAGCTAGTAAGGTATGAAACAAACAGGGTTCATCTGAAAACTACCAGGTAGTGCCAGGGACATTACGCAGGGGGGTCCAAGCCATGGGAGGCCCCCAAACGCCTCATGGGGGCCCCATTCAGCCATGGTCAATGAATATCTGTCCAATATGGGAGACTCAGGGGCTCCCCATCACATTCTGCAGGGGGGCTCCATCATTTTGAATTACGCCTATGGGTAGTGCCAAAACATGTGTAACTCTGCTTGTTGTGCCTGGTTTGGTTAGTGGAGCTGGAGTACTCATCACTCTACTGGTTATGCCTTCAGTAGACATACTGAGCTTGTTAATATGCACCAAAGATGTACTCTCTTGAGCAGGCAACATTAATTGATCAATTTGCATCAACAAGAATACTTGCTCTTGTTGAGTGTTCTCTAAAGTATTTTGATGCTTGGAAATGACTTGTGCTATTACTTGTAAATGATTGTCGGAAGAATCCATTATGTGGTGGCTAAATGGGCTAGCAATCTGTCAGGATTTGATTTGTTTTAAGGATTACATTTTTTTAAGGGGTCTAGCTGAAAGTCCCAACCAACCACCTTTTCCAACAAAGGTACCAAGTAATATTAATAATACCTCAATTAGGAACCCGGGGAATAATAGGGAAAGGGATAAGACACCAGAGACACAGGATGAGAATGGCACCAACAGCAGAATCTGATTGTCACAGATCCACTCAGTAGCAGTCTTGAGTATGTAGTAACAGGAGGGAACCATGCACCAGAATGCTAAGAAATGTAAATTGGGACCGTGAACCGAGGAGGGAGGAAAATAATAAAGTGTGGGGATGCAAGAGCAGGTGATGAACTGGTTTAGAAGCCAAACGCTGACACAACTGTAGATGTTTCCAGGCACCTACCTCATGCTTGTGAGAGTCTTATATACTAACTCTGCCCTTACTGCCCATAAGTACCATCCCTAACTTGGAAGTGGAACCAGGCGGTCCCTCATGTAGTTTCCATGTCCCCACCTTCCACATTTTCCATGCCTGACTCCCTCTGATAACTATATATGAAGCTCTAAACCCTGGATATTGGTTTGTATGTAGAGTATCCCATACTCTGAATGTTCCTTATGTTATTTTATGTCTATTTGTAGAGTGCACGACTCAACTGGGTGGGTATCCTGGCGCTGATAGCAGGAGCTGTGTGGGCCATGCCTGGGCCAGGGTAGTCAAAGAGCTATGTCATCAGCTTCTTGTCGAAGTCAAGAACTGAGAAGAAGGCTCTGATGTGAGAGGCAGGTGTTCCAGGGGTTGTGAGTGTAGGAGGAAAATTCACAACATCCGAGGTTCTTCATCTGTGTGGGATGTGTGCGAGTAGGAATCTGGCTGAACAGAGGTGTCTGGAAAGTTTGTGGAGGTTAATGCGATTGGTATAGTATGTAGGGACGGTGCCATTCTTGAAATAGTGAAAATAAATATGGGTATTATAATAGACATAAGGGCAATTGGGGGCAGTAGGAAGAAAGAAGCAAACAAAATGGTACAAATGACTTAGGGAAATTGAGAGGACTATTACAAAACATGGAACTAACAGTGAAGAGCATACACACAACAATAAAAATGTACGGTTCCTTGAACATCTCAAGAGGAGGATTGGCAGGGGACACTAAAAAAAAGACAAACAGCAGCAAAAAAGCATAAGAAAAATGTAAAGATAAAAAGGACAAAAGACAAATATGTCAGAAAGGGAATGCAGCTATAAAATAACTGCGGTAATAGAAAAAGAAATGTATTAATAAAGATGGGCAAGGATTGCAAAAATAATGCAAAAGAAATTACCTTTTGGTATTTGTGATTTGTTCTTTTAACATGCACATTATGCGCTGAAAAGCAAAGGGTGAAGATAAAAGACAAATCATGGAGCATAAGTAATCGAAATACCAGGGCCAAACACTGTAAAAGTAACAATAAAAGGAATGTGTGGTAAGACATTGACTCGAGAACTAAAAAGAACATGGGTTAACAAAATGACCCATGGAACAAAGCAGTGAAGGTGAAGGCCTGGGGTAACAAAAATGGGCTTCTTCTGCTATGTTATTTTGGTTTCATGCACGATGCATTCTATCCACTAAATTATTTCTAGGTGAATCCCTCAGAGGGCGAACCTAGGTGCAGACTGAGGATAAAGGAGACATTAGGGAGTAATAGTGAGAGCAAATTCAGGATCTGAAATAGGGTTAGCGTGCCAAATCTGACAAAAGACAGGTAAAGTTTAAGAACTGGAACTTCACAAAAATCCAGTTAACATAAAAACACAACTACAATAAAAGGAATAAGCATGAAAAAAAATGCAGCATTGATAACGGACATGAGTACTAAAAATGACTGCGTAAAATAATACGAGTGGGGAAGTGACAAAATATTGTATAATAAAAAAGAGGGACTGGGGCGTAGACATCCGCGAGTGACCAAAATAGCAGAGTTGGCAGTGAGGGAGCATGCATTTTGGTGTGAAACATGGAGCACAGCAGTTGGGAAGAGCTATTTGCTATCCATAGAGCTAAAATAATAACATCTTGCACGTTATCTCTTTAATGTTGCTGACATTGCAGCTGAATCTGGTGACAGAGGCAGAGGTCGTTGGCAGCCCTTCACTGCTCGCTATAGCCTCTTGGGGAACGGCTGGGGTCGTATCTGAGGTGATGTGGAGTCTAGAAGCTACCTTGCACTGAGAGTGTGCAGTGTGTGACACTTTCTATACTTTTTATTTCAGAAGAGCAGGGCCTTGACCGGAGGGCTGCAGAGGAACTGGGAACCAGAGGCTCACAGATGGTCTTTGTGTGACCTTCTCAGGATACATGGAGAGGGGCTCGCAGTCTCAGTGCCCATCTCAGGTCCTGCAGCAGAGGAGAGGCCCCTGGCTTTCCTGCAAATTTTACGTTTTTTTCCTCTCTCCCTCTTATTTAACGTGAACTGCAATCCAACTGCACCTGTTGCTGTTTTGTGATTAACTCTATACTGTTGCAGTTTAATTATTCTATTTGAGAATTAACGCCTTACACAGAGTTGTGGTATGCACACACACAACCATATCTGTCAAGTATACCCATGGGGCAGTTTAAGCCCGTCAGAGATTTTTTTTAACCAGTATCACTGTGCACTCTGGAACTTGTAGCTTTATTTTCTAATTATGGGTTGGAAATCCTTGTTTGTCCTTGTTTCCATAGTGCAGTGGTATAGATTGTGAGCTTCGCATAACAACAATAAAAACCTGCAGCTACCTACTGGCTGAAGATGTCACACATGACGTAGAGCCCTATATTTTTAGGCTTCTTCATAGAGTTTGTTAACATCACATTTTTGTTGTGGTTAAACAGAGTTGTACTCCTTAGGTTACTGTATTTTGATTTTGGTCGAATTAGTGCTAGAAAATGTCCCTTACCAGTTCAGGTGGCCTGTTTAACAGGAATTGTTTCATACCTTTCTTAAAAAGGAGATAAGAGGTAGACTTGGAAAGATAAAGGAAAAATTAGATAAGATGGAAAGGGCCCGTCACACGTTTTATTGGCACATTCCTAATGTACTTTTCAACAGCACAAGGTACAGCCTGTTGCTCACTGCCATCTTTGATAAGCTAATAGCCAAGTCTGTGTTTATGTATGCATGTATTTATGTAGATAAAGTTATTTGTAGAGTGCTAAATTGCAGCAAAGCAACAGAGCACTGAACAGTGGGTGTATGCACTCCATACAATTAATGAACATTTATAACGTGGCCGAACATTCAGATTGTGTCTGGTTCTTATCAAATCATGTGGTACTGTTCTCTGAATAGATGTCTTAAGTTCTTCCATGATTTTTAAGAGGTTTTGTGTTAATGCGAATGTTGTGGCAGATCTTGGCTGCATAGATGGAGAAGGTCTGCCTTCTGGTTTTCTCTTTCTTGCATTTCTTAGTTTTCTGTGTGGCAATAATCTGGCTTCCTCTGTTGTGCACCAGATGTGGTTACATTACCATCCCTATGTGCAAGGATGCCATCTGGTAACCTTTGAGCTGATGCAGCTGGTCATCAAGGCGATGGCCTTCCCAATTCCACACTGTCACCCGTTAAGGGCATTCTGCACACCACAGCACGTCTCGTCCAAGGCCTGAAGGAATGATTGCATCACCCCTATTCAGATGGAACTCCATTAGCTCCTCTTGCCATCTTCAAATTCAGCTGTGTCATTTACAAAGTCATTACAGCCAGCACCACTGTCACACTCGCCATCTCTGTTGGTTCATGGCACACCTGCAGCCTGGACACCATCAGACTGCAGACAAAGAAGCATAAAAAAGAAAAAACAAGATAACAGGCCTTTCCGAACTATACACCAGGATCTGGAGCAACATCTCCAATCTCCATATCCATCAGGACTGCCCTGGCGCTGCTCCAATTTAGCAAGGTGTTGAAGACACACTTCTCTAAAGAACACTACATCACAGTGTGTTAACAATCCACAAACCAGCTACCTCTCTCATCATTCGTTGACTTTATGCTTGTTTTTGACCCTGCACAGAGCTCCCCTGCATTTCAGAGAGGTTTGAGCTATAGAAATACCACACATAAACATACATCCATACATGCATAGATACACACACACATGATTTAGGTTTGAAAAGGGGGGGTTAATGTAGTTCTTTCAGATTTAGGGTGGTTTGCTTGAAATTCTTCAGGCCTTTTTTGTGAATTGCAAAACTGTGTAAAATGCCTTTCAGAAGGCCAACGTTTTGTCTGGTAGACTGGTAAGCAGTGTGTTGCCTTCATACCAGTGAGAAAGGAGTAAGGCTTAGAATGTTATTCTGAAGCTGGCCTCAGACAGGAAATGAGCCACTTCTTTCAAGAGGGAAAGCTGGTGCCATCATGTCTTGGTTTTCATAGCCATGTGTTCTTTAGACCAGAGATCTGTTTTGAGGGTGAATATAATTGATTTTACATTGACCTTCAGCTGGCATAGCTAGGTGATGGAGTGGTAATTGGCAAGATCATCTGGGTCCATGGTGAGCTTTTTTAGCAGTGGGCTCTGTCTTGAGAAAGATTTTGATGACATGTGTTAGACCTGGCATCCTTGGCGTGGGTCTCCCTTCCATTTTTTTATGATGCCTCCTATGTTACCGATCCATTTTTGCTGGCGTTAGATGCTTTGGGCACTGTGCCACTGCTATTCAGTGCCACAGTGCAAGTGCTCCCTATGATGAATTGCGTTATGTATTAGTGACTCCATGATTGGATGATTGGTTTACTTGTCAGTCCCTAGTACAGTGCACGGAGTGTGCCCAGGGCTTGTAAATCCAATACCGCTGGTGGGCTTGCAGCACGGGTTGTGCCACCCACAGAAGCGGCTTGTAAAATGTGCCTCAGGCCTGCCATTGCAGAGCCTGTGTGCAGCCTAGGGCTGCCATGTCGACTTGGTGAAGTACACCCACTTACCAGTCCCTAAACCTTCCCTTTACTGCATGTTGGTCACCCCTAAAGTAGGCCCTAGGGCAGGGTGCATTGTAAGTACAAGGTAGGACATGCCCTGGTGTGTGTGGCATGTCCTAATAGTGAATTACAGCCATTTTCGTTTTTCACTATTGCAAGGCTACCTGCTCCCCATAGGCCAGAATGGGCAGACTGACTATTACACCTTATAGTCAGAACTGACCCAGGGAACATGGTAGAAAAACGAATTTAGTATGCCTGAACTCAGAATGCTAAAATACATCTTTTAGTGAAGTTGGTTTTAACATTCTGTGTTTGAAAATACCCCTTTTAGAAAGTGGGTATTTTCTTGCCTAAACTTCCAAGCCTGCCTCTGCTAGGTTGTGTATTCCTTGTCTGGAGATTGAGTGACAGGGGCTGGGGGTGGCTACAGGAGACAGGGTGAGTCAGCACAGGGCTGAATAGAAAGATCTGCATCCAGAGTGGAGGGAGGAGTTGCACCTGGGTCTGAATAGGGCTGTGCCTGCCTTCCACAATGCTGGCTCCACCTCCTGCCGGGCGGCTGAGCACCCTGCCCCACATTCTGAAAGGAAAGAAGGAGACAGAAAAACAAAGTGCTCCAGGACTGACCAGAACTGGTTTTGGGCTGGGCAGAGGCCTCTCTGCCTTCAGAGAACAAAGGAAAACTGTGTATAAAAAGGGGACCCAGACCCCTAGGAGATTAGATCACTTTGGGAAAACAAGAAGAAACCTTTGCTGAGGAGCGGAACCAAGAAGGAACTGAGGAGAAGACTATCCCTAAGCTAGAGGGATCTGCCTGCAGTGGTTGCCTGACTGCCAAAGGAAGGAGAAAGGACTTTGTGTGCACTTTTATTCAACTTGTAAAGTATCTCCAAGGGCTTGAGAAAAGAGCTTGCCTCCTGCTGAAGTCTCAGGGACAACAGACTTCAACCACCAGCTCCCCAAGAATCCTTTGGAAGTGCCTGCTGCTGTTTTGGGCCTTCTGAAGGGACTGCGTGTCGCAAGGAGCTGGAAGCGCGACTCAAGAGGAAGAAGCGTGTCGCCGTCGCTGCTGCTGCCGTCGCAACTCCGAAGGAGGGTGTCGCCGCTGTAGCTGTCGTATTGCACCGCATCGAGAGAAGCGTCCCGCAACGAAGAGGAAGCGTGTCGCCGTCGCTGCTGCTGCCGTCGCAACTCCGAAGGAGGGTGTCGCCGCTGTAGCTGTCGTATTGCACCGCATCAAGAGAAGAGTCTCGCATCGAGGAAGAAGCGTGTCGCCGTCGCAGCCGCTGCCGTCGCAACTCCGAAGGAGGGTGTCGCCGCTGTAGCTGTCGCATTGCACCGCATCAAGAGAAGCGCCTCGCATCCACGGAGAAGCGTGCCGCCGTCGGAGCTGCTGCCGTCGCATCACGAAACAAGGGTGTCGCCGCTGCAGTTGTCGCATCGAGCGGAAGCGTCTCGCAACGTCGGAGAAGAGGGTCGCCGCCAAAGCCGCTGTCGTCGCATCGCTGAACAAGGGTGTCGCCGCTGTAGCTGACGCATCGAGTCGAGACTTCTCGCAACCTCGGAGAAGCGTGCCGCATCAGGAAGAACTTGACGTCTTTATTTCTTTGCACCAGAACTTTGTCGCATTTCCATCGCTGCAACATTGCTTGTTGGGGAAGCGTCCCGCATCGTAAGGTACATTGACTTAAAGTGTCGCATCTTAAGAACTGAACTGAACTAAGCTAAAACTACCATTTTAAGTACAGTATTGTGGATTTTTGTCGTTATGGTCTTGTGTTAAAACTATATAAAGAATACTTATTTTTGATATAAAACCTTGTGTGGTGTCCATCTGTAGTGGGTCCCTAGATTACTGTATGTGTTCACAAATGCTTTACACACTGCCTCTGAGATAAGCCTGTCTGCTCGTGCCAAGCTACCAAGGGGGTGAGCAGGGGTTATTTTAGGAGTGTACCCCTTTACCCTGACTAGAGGCGAGGGTCCCTATTTGTCACAAGTACCTACCTGTGCCAACTAGAGACCCCCAATTCTAACAACATGGATTTAGGTTCTGAGGGCATCTCGTTCACAATGTTTGATAATATGTCATCCTTGTGGGTATTGGCTTTCAGGATGTTGAGGATATCAGTGACTCCACTGTATTAGAGGAGATTGAATGCTGTCCACTTGGTGGAGGATCAGTGGGGCTTGGAAGCGAGATGGATGTCTTATTGGTGTGGTTTACCTTCTCAGTGAAGAAGTGATTGATGGCATTGCTCTAGTCGAAGGATTGAGGGATTCATGGGGAAGTAGGGGGAAGTAGGGGGCTATCACAATGCTCAACTGCTTTGAAGAGTACGTTGCTTCTGTTAGTTGCTTTGATTCCGCTGATTAGGGATCTGCATATACAGTGGAGTCCAATGAGATCGGTGATGTTGATAGCAACATTGTTCTGTCACCCTTTCTTGTTGATTTATGATGGCCATGTTTACTGAGGGCTTGTTCACTGAGATCTTTTTGTTTGTGAGTTGAAGTCTATGTGAGTTTATGCTGGTGGTGTTTTATAGATCAAAGAGTATGTCTACATCTAGTGAAGACTGGTGGGAGTTGGATAGCTTGATGAGTGTAGAAGGGGATGGTCTGCTGGTCAGTTCAGTCCAGGGGTGTTAATAGCTTACATTTGTTTGATGGGGAGGTACTTGTGAGGTGCATTGTATTACCTTGAGATGGGGTGGAGTTATTGATGTGATGCTTCATGTCCAGGGTGTTGGGGTATGATGTGATGCCTGATGTCCAGGGTGTTGGGGTATTTTTAGAACGTATTTCCTTTTCTTTGTGGAGGTTGAAGACTCTGGGGAATATGGGATGGGTGGGTTGAATGGAGGCAGAGGTGATGAGGTCGGAGAGTTCTTTGGGGAAGTCCTTGTTAATGCTGGGTGGGGCTGTAGGTTTTTGAACCAGAGATAGACAAATGGAAGGTGAGGAATTCACATCATTTCAGTGTTCCTAAATTTCGAAAGTTGCAGGGTCAGGTGGACTTGAGAATGATGACAACACTCTTATTTGTCTCATGTGTGTGATTAATGGTATGGATGCTGTGGTCTGTGTGGATGTGGTGTGTGAGCCATGATTCTTTGTGATAAGAATGCCGTTAGGATGTTTTATATAATGATATCTGTGATGTCAGTGGAGTGGAACAAGCCAAATGTGCATCAATGAGCATAGAAGCCGGTTATGTTGCTCTGGTTGGTGAGGGTGCTTGATTTGGAGGTGGGGGTTCTGTACTAAGATCCCTCCTAGCCCTAACAGGCCCAAACAAGAGGCACCATTAACTTCAAACCCCGCTGCAGAGGATGTGCGAGAAAGACAGCTCTGGAAGTGGCCATTTTAGATGATAGATAAGGGATACAGTGATCTGATTAGTGAGTGGAACTGACTTTGGTGCAGTACTGGCTGTGGTGGCTACCAGGTGTATGCCTCGCCTTAGTAATTACTCATTGGTCCACTATGCACTAAATGGGAAGGTAGGAAAAGGGGCTAGCTGATTGGCTGGTGGAGACTGGCAATGTTGTCGTTTTGACTGAGCACTTGTGCCCCTTTGGAGTCGTTAATTCGTCCTATGTGCACTGCGATGGAAAGCAGGAAAGTGAGGGAGTTGGCTGAGTGGCTGGAGGAGGATGTTGTTTGAATGGCTGCAATGAATTCTAATGTGTTTCTGTGCTTAGGATGTGTGCCCTGAGATTCCTGTCGTTCCACAGGGAGTGTTCAGCAAGAACATATAAGCATATGACACTAAAACTCCTGCTGGTATGATGAGCGTGGGAGTGAGGTGCTCAGACATAACAGGTGCAATGGTGATTGTCAGTGGGAGCCCGTTCAATGTACCTCTGCAGGTTGTCCCCTAAGGTTTCATTACGCTTCTGCACAAGTTGACTGTTCATAATGTGCACACAAATAAATTATATACATCATACTGACAAGATTCACTCAGGGAAAACATCTGTGATTAGCATCTTTGAGAGACCAAGGTCTTTGACAAAGTAATATTCAAAACGTTTCTCTCTTTAATACAAGGCATGTGCCTAAGTGTGGGATCCGGTGATATCAGTCAAAAGTGCTGCTTCATCAGCATGTTTTTACCCTTCTCCCAGTCATCCATCGAGTACAGAACAGCAGAGCAGCTAAAATGCATGTGTGCGCTACCAGTGCATTTGTTTCAAGCATAGCAAGAATCAGTCCTATATATTTTGTTCTTCCTATGGCTCATATGACCTTTGATTGCCAATATGTGGCCACGTGTGTGTGTGTGTGCGCGCAAATTAGGACAACTGCGCACACACCCACACCTCTCCTATGCTGCTATGTCCTCTTACAATTAATCAGCAGCCTGTGAACAACGGTAGGCAATGGAGCATGGATAGTGGACTAGCTGGAGTGAAAAAAGAGGAGATGGATAAAAGGGGTGACAGAGACTGAATGCAGAGTGTGAGAATATGGTGAACACATGGTTCCATGTAATTGGAGAACCACATATGTGTCATCAGGTACATTAGTACAGTTGGTTGAATTAAAGAAAACTAAGATTAGAAAACCCAGAATGCACTGACTTGTGAAATTAAAACATAAGACTGTAAATGTGGCATCCCAGTGTTTTGAAGTCATGGATTAACTTTGGGTGAAAACGGAAAAACTATGTCAAGAGTCAAGGTTGACAAAGAAAAAGACTATAGAGGTTAGCTTGAGGCAAGGAAACAGGACGAAGCGGAGTAAAAAGCAAACTATAGCGAGGGTTTGGCAAGTAGCACTGACATCTATGGCATGGACTTTTGTTTGGTTTATATTGTTGCCTGCGGAGTCCCACAGGGGTCATCACTGAGCCCGACCCTCTTCAACGTCTACATGGCCCCCCTCGCCGCCATCGTCCGACAACACGGCCTCAACATCGTATCATACGCTGACGACATCCAACTCATCCTCTCCCTCACCACCGCCAGACTCAACTTCCAGAAAGGGATGCAGGACGTCGCACTCTGGATGACCAACAGCTGCCTAAAACTCAACGCCAAGAAAACAGAAGTCCTCGTCCTTGGAACCACCCCCTCAGCATGGGACAACACCTGGTGGCCGCCCGCCGTTGGAAGCCCACCGACCCCCGCGGACCACTCCAAAAACCTCGGCATCGTACTCGAGTCATCCCTCACCATGAACCGACAGGTCAACGCCGTCACCTCCAGCTGCTTCAACACCCTCCGCAAGACTTTCAAGTTGATCCCCCCTGAGTCAAGGAAGACAGTCACCCACGCACTCATCACCAGCAGACTGGACTATGGAAACGCGCTCTACGCCGGCATAAACAGGTCCCTACTCCGCAAACTCCAGACGATACAGAACACCGCCGCCAGACTCGTCCTCGGCATCACATCAGCCAACACCTACTAAGGCTCCACTGGCTCCCAGTGGAGAAAAGAGTCACCTTCAAAATCCTCACCCACGCCTACAAATGCCTGCACAACACCGGACCTGAATACCTTAACAACAGAATCAACTTCCAAGTACCCAAAAGGAACCTCAGATCTTCCAACCTCGTACTGGCTGAAACCCTGCGCATCCACAGAGCCAGAGAAGGTGGAAGATCCTTCTCCCACATTGCGGCCAAGACCTGGAACGAGCTCCCGGCAGACCTCAAACGCGCCCCCTCCCTGAACACCTTCAGGAAGACTCTCAAGACCTGGCTCTTCGGCTAACAGATCTGCTGATTCCCCCCCCCCCCCCCCCAGCGCCTTGAGACCCTCACGGGTGAGTAGCGCGCTTATAATACCCTGATTGATTGATTGATTACTTATAACACAGGCCTTACTGTATGTTAACATAGTCACTGCACATGCATTGCATGCATTAGAATGTGCGAGAGAAGCATGAGGCCTAAAGTATGGTCCTGTCTGCGTTCTAACAAAAGCCATTCAGACTGTGCTAATAGAACATGTGTTCTGAGGCTCATGTTAAGAGACTAGAGAACTGAAAGTTTCCATTCTCTTAAGCTTTTCAATTAACATGGCAGCTGAAATATACCTATGATGAGAGATGATATGCTATAAGATCATACTAGTGGTCTTCCGTGTGATGCTCATCATTAGAACAAGGAATATAAGATACAAAGATGAACTGCCAAATAAACCTAATCATGTGATCCAGGAATAGGCTGTGGGCACCAAATAGTTAGGACAAGAAAATGCCAACTTTACACAGGAAAGACAAATCGGGAAATCAGGCAGAGGATCATACAGAAGAAGTCCAGACTGCTAAAAAAGGCTACTTCTGCACCACTGGTCAATCACTTCATTGAAATATAACACATAGAAGATGATTTTAATTGGACAGCCCTGGCATCTATACAACCCGATCCAAGGGGATGTGATGTGACGTCGAACGAAGGCTGGTTCAAAAAGAAGCCTATCTAATACTCCGTTTCAACACAGTCAGCAATGGGCTAGTTGAAATGACTGAATTGCAGAACTTGTGAAACGCCTATGGAACCTTCACTTTGTTTTACTTTGCCATTGCTAGATGTCTAGTTGTTAATTCCTGCCACTATTTCCACTACAGGAATCACATTGGCCCATCGGAACTTATTAAATTCTGAATGTTCACCAATCCCTTTAAAAAAATGTCCAGATATGCTGCTCTTACCCCTGCCTTAATTATAACATCCCTGGGATAACCAAAATACACACTAGCAAGCTGAATTCAATTTTCAAAAAATCAGTTGTCACGAAAAAACTACCACCCCACAATGCACCACTTAGTCTTTTTTGCCATCTGTACTGAATCAGATCTATACGAGGTACATTGACCAATGAAAAAAAGCCTGTTTTATGACGTGCCTTTAAATGACAATGAATGAACTGCGAGTTGCTGCAACGTTGTCGGCAATGGCGTGATGACAATGCATGACGGCTTGTAGGAAGGACCACTTTGAATGCGACGACGCCGTTCCAAATGGATTCGACACTAACTGTGTCTGCTTTCCAGTGTGCACAACTTTCTGACACAATGCTTGAACCGCGTAATCTGTAAATGCGAGAAACTGAAAGCACAACGCCTTTCTTTACATTTTGCCATAATCTTCGATCTTATAAAAAAGCCGAAGGGAACAGCACTAGCAAACTCCACGCTTCTAACAAAGTGATATGCCTTTATTGAAATAAAGAAGACAAACCAGTCGCTACCACTTAACGCCTTGATGATTATTGGTCTACAATGTATCCCTTCCATGAAGACGCTGCGCATGCGCAGTCTTTGCGGAAATGCCGCGCAGTATATAATTAGATAACCAGCGTCCGGGTAAATAAGCCTCTCCACGTATTTTCCCCATCGGAAATTGTCAACATCCGATGTTTATGCTAATTACTTACGAGCTGGGAATGGACTCGTGCCACTCCTCTTTCTTCTTTAGGCACAGACGTGTATTAAGGAACCGGACTGGAGCTGGCACAGCTCTAATTTGGAAAACCGAGAGATTAAAATCGCTGCTGCTGCTGGTCTTCAAGATGTGAGTTTAATGAAGGCTTTTGAAAAAGGAAAAAAACAAACCATGCAAATTAAGTTGCTGCTCACACGCCGCGAGCTCTACCTATATTGTTCTTTTTAATTATTTTCCATCTTCAATCGCTTGAAAGATTGTCCACTTCACAGCCAAGATCTTAGCCAACCGTGATGGCCTACAAGAAATAAGTAAGTAGGCAGGTAGATTGAGCCACGAGATCTGAATACAGAAGGGTAGATGTAAAGACGAGATGCTGCAGGAAGGTAGCTTTGATTAAAGTTTATTTGTAGAGCGGCACAGTACATCTGGATAAAGAAAGGCAGCAGCAGTAACTGCCGTACAGTGGCTCTGGAACATGGAACCAAAGTTGTACAACGCAGGTACATGGTTCTATGTTCTAAGCATGAGACAGGGAATGAGAGAAAGAGAGGAAGGGAGGGAAAGAGAGGAAGGATGTAACACATCTCACCCCTAATATCAAAGAAAAAGAAAGTGCACAAGAAAAGGCAATAAAAAGGACGAGAAATCAAGACAAGTATTTTGCAGGTAAAAACCTGGGTCTGTTGTTCTACTTGACTCTGGATGCTACAGATTGCGCAGGTTGAGGTAGATCATCTTTGGAATTGGGACAGTTGCACAATAGGGATTCTCTGTCACTGTCCGTGCTTGATTCAGAAAACCTGCATTTAGCAACTCTTCTTACATTCCACACCCTACCATCCTGAGTAACAACACTGTTCTTGCAAACTTTAACAATCTTGATGGGATGACCAAACTTGGAATCCCCTTTCACCATGAAGCCAGGTTTTTTAATCTTAACCCAATCTCCTACAGCAAAGTCAGGAACTCTCACATTCATATTAGAGTCAAATAGCTCTTTCATCTTGTCTTGCTTGACTTTCACACGCCTAGCGACAAGATCCAACTCAATGTTATCAACAGTTTTGTTAACCCTCTTGATCCACCACGGACAGATGTCTGAAATAGGTTCTCTACCCTTTAAAAGCCTAAAGGGGCTCACCCCTGTAACAGTGTGGGGAGTGATGCGGTACATCCACAATTTTTTTCTTAGCACTTCCCTCCAGGGTTCACTAGACTTGCTGGCCAAATAAACACCATCCTTAAGAAAACGGGTGAACCGTTCCACTTGCCCACTCTCCCTTGGTTCGTAAAGGGATGTAGTTACGTGCCTGATACCACACTTGCGGAGGAAATCCTCAATCTCCTGTGATGTGAGTGGTTGTGCGTTATAAAAACTTCGGGAGACCCCTCACGCGCAAAGACCTCTTTGAAAAATGTGATGATGACTTGAGAAGTGGCATTGGCCACAAACTTCACTTCCGGCCACTTAGAATGGTAGTCTACCATCACAAGAGCAAAACGGGCATCAGAGGGCAAGCGATTGAAGGGGTCTGAAATATCGAAGGCCACCTTTTGCCAAGGAGACTCAGGCCAGGCCACAAGTTTGAGGGGAGCAGAAAAAACGTTGAGCATCTTGTCACTGCTAATGCAGTCAGGGCATTCCCTAACAGTTCTGTCAACCATTTTGTCGAGCCCCGCCCACCAAAAATTGGCTTTAATGAGACGTTTCATCGAGGACGTACCTAAATGTCCCTCATGAGCCAGCAGCAAAATCTTGTTTTGTAAAGACATGGGAGGTATGATCTTCCCCCCTTTGAAGAGTAGACCACTTCTTTGATTTCATCTGAAACTTGACAAAAAGGGGCTCTCTCAGCAGTGGCGGACTTTTCCTTGGGCCAGCCTTTTTTCAAACACTCAATGACGAGTTGACATACTGCATCATTATTCATCTCAGTTTTCCATTCACACTCAGACAGACCCGAAAACTCATTGAAGACAAAATCCTTGATGGTGGCAACCATATCTACATCTTGTTCCTCGTGAGGATCAGAGACATTAGAGCAGGGCAGTCTAGATAAAAAATCAGCAGTAAAGTTGCTTTTACCAGGGACATACACAACTTCGAAGTCATATTCTTGTAGCCTGGAGGTGAGTCTGGCAATACGAGCAGTAGAATTCCACCCCCCCGGAGATAAGATGCCAATGAGGGACTTATGATCAGTTCTGAGAAGAAACCTACTGCCCCATACATAGTTGCGAAAATGTTCAATGGCCCAAATGCATGCTAATAACTCCCTTTGCAAAAACAACAATTGATGGACAGAATGCAGAACAATGTCATACATTCACCCCAGTACAGAGATCTGGGCCTAAATCCATTGTTTTTTTGCTCACCATGCCGTTCCAGTTTGAACCCAGCCATATGCAAATCAGTCTTGACCCTGTGCCCAATGGGAACAGTCCATCCCGAACTGCCAGGCCAGGTCCTCCCTGGACTGGAAACAAGCAGCATCCTAGGACCGGTTTCGGCGTTTCACCCCTCTTCAGCCAGGATAGCATGATTCCAGTGGCATGGAGAGCACGGGACCCACGTCTGAGCATACCCGTCCCACTCGGGGTGACAAATGCAAAAACAACAATTGATGGACAGAATGCAGAACAATGTCATACATTCACCCCAGTACAGAGATCTGGGCCTAAATCCATCGTTTTTTTGCTCACCATGCCGTTCCAGTTTGAACCCAGCAATATGCAAATCAGTCTTGACCCTGTGCCCAATGGGAACAGTCCAGCCCGAACTGCCAGGCCAGGTCCTCCCTGGACTAGAAACAAGCATCCTAGGACCGATTTCGGGGTTTCACCCCTCTTCAGCCAGGATAGCATGATTCCAGTGGCATGGAGAGCACGGGACCCACGTCTGGGCATACCCGTCCCACTCGGGGTGACAAATGCAAAAACAACAATTGATGGACAGAATGCAGAACAATGTCATACATTCACCCCAGTACAGAGGTCTGGGCCTAAATCCATCGTTTTTTTGCTCACCATGCCGTTCCAGTTTGAACCCAGCCATATGCAAATCAGTCTTTACCCTGTGCCCAATGGGAACAGTCCAGCCCGAACTGCCAGGCCAGGTCCTCCCTGGACTGGAAACAAGCATCCTAGGACCGGTTTCGGGGTTTCACCCCTCTTCAGCCAGGATAGCATGATTCCAGTGGCATGGAGAGCACGGGACCCACGTCTGGGCATACCCGTCCCACTCGGGGTGACAAATGCAAAAACAACAATTGATGGACAGAATGCAGAACAATGTCATACATTCACCCCAGTACAGAGATCTGGGCCTAAATCCATTGTTTTTTTGCTCACCATGCCGTTCCAGTTTGAACCCAGCCATATGCAAATCAGTCTTGACCCTGTGCCCAATGGGAACAGTCCAGCCCGAACTGCCAGGCCAGGTCCTCCCTGGACTGGAAACAAGCATCCTAGGACCGGTTTCGGGGTTTCACCCCTCTTCAGCCAGGATAGCATGATTCCAGTGGCATGGAGAGCACAGGACCCACGTCTGGGCATACCCGTCCCACTCGGGGTGACAAATGCAAAAACAACAATTGATGGACAGAATGCAGAACAATGTCATACATTCACCCCAGTACAGAGATCTGGGCCTAAATCCCTAAGTTGGCAGGGTATGCCCAGACGTGGGTCCCTTGCTCACTCTGCCACTGGATTCAAGCTAGCCTGGCTGATGACGGCTGATTAGCCAGAAACCGGTCCCAGGATGCTTGTTTCCGGTCCAGGGAAGACATGGCTTGGCAGTTCGGGCTGGACTGTTCCCATGAGGCACAGGGTCAGACTGATTTGCATATGGCCATGTCTGAACTGGGGTGGTGGAGTGAGCTAAAGAATGATGATGGATTAAACCCAGATCAGTTGACTGGGGGTGAGTGTTTGATTTGCTCAAGCGCTCCGTCCATCATCCCCTTTGGTATCGCTTTGTTCGCCCTAAGTTGGCAGGGTATGCCCAGACGTGGGTCCCTTGCTCACTCTGCCACTGGATTCAAGTTGCCTGGCAGATGACGGCTGATTAGCCAGAAACCGGTCCCAGGATGCTTGTTTCCGGTCCAGGGAAGACATGGCTTGGCAATTCGGGCTGGACTGTTCCCATGAGGCACAGGGTCAGACTGATTTGCATATGGCCATGTCCGAACTGGGGTGGTGGAGTGAGCTAAAGAATGATGATGGATTAAACCCAGATCAGTTGACTGGGGGTGAGTGTTTGATTTGCTCAAGCGCTCCGTCCATCATCCCCTTTGGTATCGCTTTGTTCGCCCTAAGTTGGCAGGGTATGCCCAGACGTGGGTCCCTTGCTCACTCTGCCACTGGATTCAAGCTAGCCTGGCTGATGACGGCTGATTAGCCAGAAACCGGTCCCAGGATGCTTGTTTCCGGTCCAGGGAAGACATGGCTTGGCAGATCGGGCTGGACTGTTCCCATGAGGCACAGGGTCAGACTGATTTGCATATGGCCATGTCTGACCTGGGGTGGTGGAGTGAGCTAAAGAATGATGATGGATTAAACCCAGATCAGTTGACTGGGGGTGAGTGTTTGATTTGCTCAAGCGCTCCGTCCATCATCCCCTTTGGTATCGCTTTGTTCGCCCTAAGTTGGCAGGGTATGCCCAGACGTGGGTCCCTTGCTCACTCTGCCACTGGATTCAAGCTAGCCTGGCTGATGACGGCTGATTAGCCAGAAACCGGTCCCAGGATGCTTGTTTCCGGTCCAGGGAAGACATGGCTTGGCAGTTCGGGCTGGACTGTTCCCATGAGGCACAGGGTCAGACTGATTTGCATATGGCCATGTCTGAACTGGGGTGGTGGAGTGAGCTAAAGAATGATGATGGATTAAACCCAGATCAGTTGACTGGGGGTGAGTGTTTGATTTGCTCAAGCGCTCCGTCCATCATCCCCTTTGGTATCGCTTTGTTCGCCCTAAGTTGGCAGGGTATGCCCAGACGTGGGTCCCTTGCTCACTCTGCCACTGGATTCAAGCTAGCCTGGCTGATGACGGCTGATTAGCCAGAAACCGGTCCCAGGATGCTTGTTTCCGGTCCAGGGAAGACATGGCTTGGCAGTTCGGGCTGGACTGTTCCCATGAGGCACAGGGTCAGACTGATTTGCATATGGCCATGTCTGAACTGGGGTGGTGGAGTGAGCTAAAGAATGATAATGGATTAAACCCAGATCAGTTGACTGGGGGTGAGTGTTTGATTTGCTCAAGCGCTCCGTCCATCATCCCCTTTGGTATCGCTTTGTTCGCCCAACGTTGGCAGGGTATGCCCAGACGTGGGTCCCTTGCTCACTCTGCCACTGGATTCAAGCTAGCCTGGCTGATGACGGCTGATTAGCCAGAAACCGGTCCCAGGATGCTTGTTTCCGGTCCAGGGAAGACATGGCTTGGCAGTTCGGGCTGGACTGTTCCCATGAGGCACAGGGTCAGACTGATTTGCATATGGCCATGTCTGAACTGGGGTGGTGGAGTGAGCTAAAGAATGATGATGGATTAAACCCAGATCAGTTGACTGGGGGTGAGTGTTTGATTTGCTCAAGCGCTCCGTCCATCATCCCCTTTGGTATCACTCCCTTTCAATCACAGCATACCTTCTCTCCGTTGCCGAGAGAGTTCTAGACGCAAACGCCACACACCACTCTTCCTTGCCACAACATTGACTAAGTACGCCTCCCAACCCATACAAACTAGCATCAACAGTAATAATGCATTTTTTGTTCAAGCAAAAGGATTTAAGAGAGGGGGCGTTCACTATCTCGTTCTTAATCTGCTGGAAAGCAGTTTCTTGTCTATCCGACCAGGAAAATTCGGTGGACTTCCTGGTCAATTCTCTGAGAGGCTCCATCTTAGTAGCAAAATTCTGTATGAATTTGCTATAGTACTCACACAATCCCGCAAAAGAGAGGAGCTTCTCCCTATTGTCAGGCGAAGGTGCATTGACAATAGCATCAACAAGAGATTTTTTGAGGACAACGCCATCACCAGAGAGGGTGTGACCGAGATATTCAACCGATTTACAAAAGAATTTACATTTTCCCGCTTTAAGCGCCAATCCACACTTTCCCAATCTCTCACAGACCTCCTTGACATGACGGAAATGATCCCCAACATTCTTAGAAAAAATAAGGATATCATCCTGGAAACATTTCACGAAATTGCTGACATCTTTGAAAATATGATACATGGCCCTTTGAAAAACGGAGGCAGCGGATGCCAGTCCGAAAGGCATTCTTTTAAATTGGAACAAGCCATGGGGTGTAATGAAGGCAGTAAAATGCTTAGAATCTCCTGTGAGTTCTATCTGGTGGTACGCAGAACGGAGGTCGAGAGTGGAGAAGATGCATGCGCCATCCAACATGCACACCATCTCGTTGATATTGGGCAGGGGGTGGCAGTCAGCAACTAAATTAGCATTTAACGCCCTCATATCAACACAGAGCCTCAGACTTTTATCAGGTTTTTGGGCCAAAACAATTGGGGAAACCCACTCAGAGGATTCAATCTCCTCGATGATGCCACCATCAACCATATCATCCAGCATTTTCTTTAATTCACTTCTCACACTAATGGGGACCTCTCTAAGTTTCTGCTTGACAGGTACTGAGCCCTCTTTGACTTTGATTTTGTGGCTGAAACCTATAAGCTTTCCGAGTTTCTCTGAAAAGACATCAGGGAATAGCTCAGTAAAATCAGCACTGGTAGGAGTTATGGCAAGAACGGTTACAGGTTCTTTATTCCTAGGGTTCAAAACAATTCCAAGCTTGGCTTGGTCACGCCATCCTAAAACATTCACCCCTTTAATGACCACATAAAGTTTAATGACTGCCACACTTTGTTTAAATTCGATGGATACTTCTTTGAAACCTATAAAATCAATATTGGATCCATCAAAATTCTGTGCAACAAGGTCAGGTATACACAAGGTGCCTAGGTCCACTAAATTTCCAAAGGACTCTAAACAGTATTCCTTAGTGATTATGGTCCAAGGTGACCCAGAGTCTGCCATTAACTCAAGCTTCCTGCCCAAAATACATACAAGACATTTGGGGGGCCAATCTTATCGGCCATGGAATCATCAAAGAAATCATGAATGGAAACTACAATACCAGTTTCTAAATCACTTTAGGTATTATCATAATAAAGTGGATCGCGGGAGACACAAGAAATTTTCCCTTTGGAATAATTGGCAGGAGAACCTTTCTTCATATCCTTACACATTTTAGAAAAATGTCCCAAACTCACTTACCACATTCTTTTCCAATGGCAGGACAACGTGGGAAAGATGCAATGTGTCCTGGATTGCCACATCTGTAACAGTAAAAACTTTTGGGGTTGGGGTTATTCTTGTAGTTAGGATTAGAAGCACTCTTAGAAGTACTAGGAGTAACACTTCTAACTTCGCCGGTAGTGGGAGATTTTACTTCTTTGTTCAGAGACTTTATCCATTTCTCTGACTGTTCTAAGGCTTTAGCTGTGCTAATGGCAGCCTCCAAATTAGGATCACCCATTATCCACAGCTGTTCTTGTACTTTTTTACTTCTGACGTGAACAATGATTTGGTCTCTGATCATTTCGTCAGTGATCAAACCAAAATTGCAATGCAAGGACAAAGCACGGAGAGCAGTAAGAAATTCATCAAAACCCTCTCCCTGGGCCCTAGTGTAAAACTTAAATCTATTGAGGGCAACACTGGTGGTGGGTTTAAAACGATTCTCGATGCGTAAAATGGCTTCATCATATACATTATGATCACCCCCAGATCTAACAGAAGGTAAAGTTCTGTAAACTACCTGACCTTCAGATCCTAAGCAATGGAGGAAAATGTTTTTCTTTCTCTCAACTGACATATGTTCGCCATCAATCGCCTTTAAATAGGTAATAGACTCCTCCTTCCACCTGGTCCAAGGAATGGGAGGTTCTCCCTTGTTTTGTAAAAATTTACAGGGTGGATCGAACTGCATGGTAATAAAAACAGTAGAGTTTATAAGAAAACTATGGGAAATAACAGTAACAGATATATGAAGCTAAAAATGGAAGAGAACACACTTTAGAGCAGTAGAAGAGGTGTGCCTGTCACCGTAAACAGGCGTAGTGCTGAGTAAAGCAATCAAGGTGTGCCTGTCACCGCGGAGGAGCAGGCTGTGTAAAACAGACGTGGTGCAAAGTATAACAGTCAAGGTGTGCCTGTCACCGCGGAGGAGCAGGCTGTGTAAAGTAGATTGGAAAAAGTCCAGGTGTGCCTGTCACCGAAAATGAGCAGGCTTTCCTACCTGGACAAGTTGCCGATGGTGTGCTCATCAGCGTGTATGGAGCCAACTAAACCGATGAGCAGATGAAAGGGCTTGAAAGGTTGAAGCATTAAGGATGTCGTCAGGATGTCGGAATATCCTCACAAAATCACAGGCAAGAAGGCGTGCAGCGTGACGTGTTTTCAGATAAGGCGCTGCAAAGCATCAAAAGGAGCCAATCCAAGATGGCCACTGGCGTAACGACGCACAGCGTGACCTGCGTCAGGAAAAGGATGATGAAAGTAGGAGCGTGAGGTCGAAAGAAGGCGCTGGTAGAGGTACGTTGCTAGACGCGGAGCGTTGTTGTAGACGACAGTCTCTAGGCAGCCGTTGCTAAGTTTCCAGGAAGGCAGCGTTTAGAGACAACCATTACGCCACAGAAGGCCAGGAGATAGATGGCCGTCCGCCCCGCCTAGAAATGGCGAAGAAACACAAAAATGGGCGAAAATCCACTGAAGAGGCACCAGAGCTGTCAGGGCCACCGGAGTTTCAGGAACGAATCCGTGGATGTCAAAGGAAGGAAACGGAGGTGTTTCGACCAGCGGGATGAGGCAGGAATATGAAAAAAAAAAAATCAGAAGACGTCGCTGCACCTGTGCCGCAAGGAGGATGTAGCAGGCGAAGTCTTCTCCCACTCGTCGCCACTTGTAAAGACGAGATGCTGCAGGAAGGTAGGTTTGATTAAAGTTTATTTGTAGAGCGGCACAGTACATCTGGATAAAGAAAGGCAGCAGCAGTAACTGCCGTACAGTGGCTCTGGAACATGGAACCAAAGTTGTACAACACAGGTAGATGGTTCCATGTTCTAAGCATGAGACAGGGAACGAGGGAAAGAGAGGAAGGGAGGGGAAGCGTGGAAGGATGTAACAGTAGATAATTTTTTCAAAAAAAACCTAAAGTGGTTCTCCCCATTTGTTTGTTGCTACAATGTCCCACAGTTCCATGTCCTGATGAGAACCCTCAAATAGATCAGGGTTCAAAATGCGTTGATAATTAAAAAACACCATGGAGGCCTTTTTTCAAAAAATTGTTTGGCTTGTAGGGAAACCTTGTATGCACTTTGAAGGACTTGGTTGGAAGATCCCTGTTTGTAAACCCTAATAAACAAAGTGGTATAGTAATACCCCTGGAGTTTGCACCTTAAAAGTGAGCCCACACTATTGATTCAGTCACCTGAGGCTTGCTGGTTCTGTAGAATGCTTGAACTGGGGAAAATTTATGCATTGTTGTTTTTTATGTTGTTGTTACATTTTTTGTTTTGTGTTACATTTTTCATTGACTTTTGCATTGTAAAGTATTTTTCAGTAGTATTTGTTGAGCAAAAAAATTTATTTGAACGTTCATGTCATCTTTTTGTAATGCTTTAATGTTTATGACAGTATTCCACACAGATTGATAGAAATGTGTATAAATTACTAGTGAATAAAAAACTGTGATCACGTTGATTTAGTGTCATGACCATACAGTCAAACATATTTTGTTTAGGTTTAGTGTCAGTACTGGCGTACTTTAGTTATTGTTCAACTTTCTAAAATTTGCATTTTCAGAATTGTTACTGAAAATACGACTTTGCCATTAAAGAGGGGTTTAAATTCCTCAGATACCTGCTCCCGAGCAAAAGTTATCACTTATTAAATGTAATAAGGTAACCCAATGTTATCCTGTGGGAGAGGTAGGACTTGCAACAGTGAAAAATAAATGTAGGAGTTTTTCACTACCAGGACATGTAAAACTTAAGAGTACATATCTCACTTTTTAAATACCTCACCCTGTGCCCTATAGGCTGTCTAGAACCTGCCCTTGGGGGATGAAGTACATGTAACCCTGGGCGGAGCAGGCGTAGTGCATTTATGCGAAGTTCCACGGAGTTGGGAAACAACTCCGTGGAACTTTGCTCTGCTCCGCGCTTTCCCAAAGTAATTAAAAGTAATTAAAAAGGCACTTACCTGCCATGGCTGCCTTCTCCTCGCCATGGCCGCTCTCCTTCCTCCTCCACGCCGTCCTTCTTTACTGATAACCCCTACGTTGTACGTCGTGCGCATGCGCAAGATGTACAACGTTGGGGTTAGTCAGTGAAGAAGGACGGCGAGGAGGAGGCAGGAGAGCGGCCATGGCGGGAAGGAGGCAGCCACGGCAGGTAAGTGCCTTTTTAATTACTTTATAATTACTTTGGGAGGGTGGAGGGGCCAGCTAACTACGCTCCGCCACGGAGTTGTAGTTTTGCCTGAACTCCTCGTTCGCAATGGAACGCAGAGTAGGCAAAACTACGCAAACTATGCTGGTGGAGCGTAGTTACCCGCCCGGGCTTAAGTACATGCAATAAAAAGGAAGGCTTAGGCATGGCAAAAGGTTTATTTTGCTAGGTAACTATGGTGTTTAAAACTGCACACAGGCTGCAATGGCAGGCCTGAGACAGGTTTGAAACATCCAATCAGTAGAACCGGAGATAAGCAATCTTAAAGATTTCTTGTAAGTATAGCTCCTAAAAGCACAGAGCGCTCCTCGCCGCTATCTGGTTGTGCAAGATCGGTTGGTAGTCACAAGTTCAGGCTGACCGCGATGGAGTGTGGGCTGGATACAGGGTTCATGTTAGTCCCGCTTAGAAAGTCAAGCACAAAGGGTTCCGTTCGTCATGGAGGAGGCTGCGAGGAGCCGGAAGAGCGTTGTGGATGGCTGTTGCTGTAGTGCTAAGAGCAGGCCGGTTGTCGCTGTAGCGCAAAGATCCTTTCAGCCATTGTCGATGGTCGTTGCTGAAGATTCTCGTTGGTGGTACCGGTGGGATGTCGATGCTGTAGCCTACCGCGGCCTGTGCAGGTAAGAGATTGGGGCGGTGGGGCCGGGTGGGGGGGGTTTCAACAGACGATGATGAGGGAAAATTAATTATTTAATATTTTTCCCTCTTCATCGTCCGTCGAAATCCCCCCCCACACAGCCCCACTGCCCCACCGCTCTTACCTGCACGGGCCGCGGCTGGCTGTAGCATACACGGCAGATCTTGCGTTGCAAGTCTTCATCGCTGGCGGTCGCTGTAGCACAAAGAGTCAGGTTTATCTGGACTTTGAGTTGGTAGTCGGCACAGGGTGCAAGGTCTTGGTGCAACAGGTCTGTTAGCAGTCGTGAGGAGCCCAAAACATCAAAATGTCTTCTTTTCTTCAAGGAAGAGTTTAACTGATGCCACACCAAGGGTCCAAGAACTGAAAGGCACCCCTTGGGGATCAGGAATTCACTTTAGCAGAGATTAGCTGGGCTCAGGAATGTCAAGTTGCAAGTCCAGGCTGGTCCTGTTGCAGCAGGTCAGGTGGACAACGGCAGAGAGGCCTCTGGAGCTTGTTGTGTCCCTATAACTCAGAACAGGAGGTCAGTCTGCTGACCCTTGGAGTCAGTTCTGCCTGGGATGAAGGGTGCAGGTCCAGTCTTCCTTGTCGAATAGCAGGGCAGGGCTCAGGAAGTAGGGGTGGCCTCTGGCAGCAGGACAGTCTTTTCTGGGCGTATAATAGGTTAATGTGAAGTCCTTTGTGTGTGAGCTGGGCAATTGCCCTTAAAGTGCAACGATGGTAGGTGACTCCTCTGCCCCCTATCAAGCCAGAATGGCCCATCCAGCCAATATCTGGACCCTCTATTGTGATACTGTCTGGGAGGAATACACAATGGCCAACTACTAATTACAACTAGCCATGTGACCCAGGAACAGGCTGCAAGCAACAAATGGTTGAGACAAGAAAACGCCAAACTTTCTAAAAGTGGCATTTTCAGAATTGTGACTTACACGCCAACTTAACCATTAAAGAGAGTTTCAAATTACAATTCTTCAAACACCAAACATGACTTTCCTACCTGCTCCCAATCAGAAGGTGTCACTTATTAAATGTAATAAGGAAACCCATTGCTATCATGTGGGAGAGGTAGGATTTTCAATAGTGAAAACAAATGTAAGAGTTTTTCACTATCATGACATGGCAAACTTAACAGTACACTGCACCCTGCCCTTGGGCTGTTTAGGGCCTGTCCTAGGGGTATGTATTACAAAGGAAGGTTTAGGTCTGGTAAAGGAAGGTTTAGGTCTGGCAAAAGGTTTATTTTGCCAGGTCAAAATGGCAGTTTAAAACTGCACACACAGGCTGCATGTCAACTATTAGCATTTAATTTGCAGGCCCTGGGTACATATAGTACTACTTTACTAGGGAATTACAAGTAAATTAATTGTGCCATTTGGATGTAAGCCAATTTTACCATGTTGAAAGGAGAGAACACAAGCACTTTAGCACTGGTTAGCATTAGTAAAATGCACAGGGTCCTAATAGCCAACAGAACCAGTTCAGAAACAGGAGGGGTGAAGGCAAAAATGTTGGGGCAACCCTGCAGAGAGGACCAGGTCCAATAAATAGCCTTGTGTAGCCCTGGTGTCCTAGAAAGTCACACTTAGATCCCATCAAGTGTATCTCTTGAAAGAAGGGGAGCATCTGGTACATGTATTTTAGCCTAAAACACGACTGCTCTTCTTTTAATCTTAATATCCAACTCATTTACATTCCAAGACATGATATGGCATATATCATAAATGTCAATGTTGACTGTCCATATACCCCATGACTAGTGCCCAATGCCTCATTGGGTAAGCTCTCTGCGAGGCTGGGATAGATAGTGTTGTTTAGGTATCTGTGAGACCTGTATGATATCTTCTGATAAAATCTCGGTGATCCTAGTTTCACGAACTAAACCTTGTATTGGAAGTGTGCCATAGTATGCAGACTGTTAGAATACTGCTCAAAGAAAACAATTATTGAAAAAAAAACATGAACACCTAACCTCCCATTTCCCCGCAGCTCCCCAACTCTATATGTCAATCCTAGAAGCATCTATTGCCCACACTAAACCATTAACTTCCCATTAATAGAACAGAATTGTTGCCTTTATTGCAGAATGGGAATACTCATGTTCACTCTAGAATATATTCCTTCAGATATGATAATAGGGCCGAAGTGAGCGAGCGAGCCAACTGCCTGAATCACACAGTTATAGACCGCTTCAACTTTTTTCTTTCTCTTTCCTCAGGGTCATCTCTGCCTCTGGGGCGCTCTATGGCAAGCACCATCTCACTGCTCAGCAGTTGTTTCCTATCATCAATATCAGCTTTCTGTTCTTGTTCCGTAGAGTCACTCCCTGTATTATTATTGCTGCACTTGTTAGTGCTTTCTTCCCTTCTCTTCCAGAGCCACCTGGAACGTTTCCTTTGTGACCATGAATGTCCCTCCTGCCTTGGCCAACCTAAGGAAAGGGGAAAAAGCTGGGAATCTACAGGTGCGGCTTGTCAACGAAGCAAAAGAACTTCGACGAATGCTGAATTCTCAGTGAGAGATCAACACAACTTTTAGACCATACTATAATAGTGTGTATGCATCTAGGACATATTAGTTAACCAAGAATTAACTAAATATGCAGTGTCAACATCTCCCTGTTAGACATGGAATCCTTGGCGTGGTTTCCCTTGACTCTTTGCTCCATCCCCTGTATTTTTGACTTTACGCTGGACTTCGTTTTGCTGGTTTGTGTTCTCTGGGCACTTTACAACTGCTGATCAGTGCTAAAGTGCAAGGGCTCCCTACATAAATTGTGATTATGATTGGTTATCCATGATTGGCATATTTGATTTATTGGTAAGTCCCTAGTAAAGTTCACTGTGTGTGCCCAGGGCCTGTAAATCAAATGCTACTAGTGAGCATGCAGCACTCATTGTGCCACCCACATGAGTAGCCCAGTAAGCTTGTCTCTTACCTGCCATTGCAGTGTCTGTGAGTGCAGTTTTAGACTGCCATGTCGACCTGGCCATGGCAGCCGCTTGCCAGGCCGAAAACGTCTCTTTTCTTACATCTAAGGCACCCCTAAAGTAGGCCCAAGGTAGTCCTATGGGCAGGGTGCAGTGTATGTGAAAGGTAGGACATGTACTGGTGTGTTTTACATGTCCTGATAGTGAAATACTGCCAATTTCGATTTTCATTATTGTAAGGACTATCTCTCCCATAGGTTATCATTGGAGCTGCTTTGGAACATACAAATGTAACTTTCAGTTGGAAAGAGATGAAGATTTGAAGTTTGAGTTCCCTGAATCAATGATTTAAAAATACATCTTTTAGTGAAGTTGTTTTTTAAATTTTGTGTTTGAAAATGCCCCATTTAGAAAGTACCATTATGTATCTCTGTCTACCTGTGGAATCAATGTCTAGTTTAGACTGACAGCTGAGTTGTTTGTGCATTCACTCTAGACAGTCACATAAAGGGAGTTGAGGTGTGCTCTGCATATCCTGATCGGCCCATCACCAGGCTGATGGAACTTCCTGAGCTAGAGTGGTGGGAGGAGTTGTCACTTACACCTGAATAGGGCTGTGCCTGTCCTCTCACAGTGCTGTCTCCACCCCCCTGTAGTGTGTCTGGAGCTAAGGCAGGGCAAGGCAGGATCTTGTGGACAACAAAGACATTCCTTTGAAGTATGCTGACTTCAAAGGCCAAAAGGGGTATAAGTATTAGACTTGTAACACCAAATTGTTAGAGCACTTCTAGACTGAGGACTCTGCCAAGAAGAAGAGCTGAAGATGTGTCAGGAGGAGTACTGCCCCTTAGCTGTGTATTGCTTTGCTGGGTTGGCCTGCAGTTGCTGCTTCTGTCTGTGGGCAGTGAAAGAACTTGGCTTTGCATTCTTGTTTCCTGCTTTTCCAAGGTTCTCCAAGGGCTTGTGTGTGCTTGCCTCCTGTTGGAAGTCTCAGGGCCATCAAAGACTTCACCTGCAGCATCTCTGAACTCCTCTGCTGGGATTTCTGACCTGCCAAGTGGTGCAAATTCCAGTTCAGGGGTCTCAGAGGTGGTTCTGCTCCTTCAAAACTTGAAAATCCATGCATCGCCCTTCCAGTGCCATTTTTCCTGCTGCAAGCTTGCTGAGCAGTTGAAAAAGCCAATGCATCGTTGCAGTACGTCTGAAAAATGACACAACGACTGTTTGCGGCCCAAATAACCACCGCAGCCTGAGTCCAGAGCAATGAGTCTCTGACGTCTGAGACCCCCACTCCGATGCAGGTCCTGCTGTGCAGCTGAAGGAATCAACGCATCACTTGTCTGCGGGAGTGGAACTTGGCGCAGCACCGGTTTCGTTGCCACATCGACCCGCAGTGCCTGGATGCTCTCACGCATCGCACCTGTGCACCAAGTCTTCCAATTCACCTCCACGCCAAAAGGAGTCACCTCCCAGAATCGACGCATTGCTTCTCCTTGCAGTAAGGAATCGACGCAACACTTCTCCTGCCTGCAACAGAACTTACGCATCCATTCCCCTTGGGACTCAAGAACTGACTCATCGCTGTGTTTTCTGACGCTTTACTCCTTTGCGGCTGTTTTTCGTCTTGGATTTTGACACATTAAAGGTACTTTGTGCTAAAATCAGCGCATCCATAGAGTTGTATGGACAGAATTGCTTAACATTTTTTAAAAGTGATATTGTGACTTATGTATGTTGGATTTTTGTCATTTTGGTCTTGTTTGGTTTAGATAAAGATTGATAATTTTTCTAAACTGGTGTGGTGTCCATTTGTAATGTTTTCACTGTGTTACTGTGTGTGTAATGTACAAATACTTTTCACATTGCCACTGAGATGGGCCTGACTGCTCGTGCCAAGCTACCAAGGGGGTGAGCAGGGGATATCTTGGGTGTGAAACTCCCTTACTCTGACTAGAAGGAAGGGTCCCTTTCTTGGACAGGGTGCATACCACTACCAACTAGAGACCCCTATTTCCAACTCTCCTATATATGAGCATGGTTTAGGTATTGGATAACCCCCTACATGACTATCTCTAGGCTTTAGTAATTTCCATTGGCACAGAAAAAGCTTTTGATTCCCTTCAATGGTAATTGCTATATATGGTAATGGTCAATATGGGGCTGGACTGCAGATTCTTGGCCTGGACCAGACTACTTTAAACCAATCCAATGGCACATCTCAAAAGGGGCAATATTTTATCAGAACCATCTCTCATTGCCAGTGGTAGTAGACAGGAGTCCATCCTCTAACCTCCCCTGTTTGCCATAGAAGTGGGAGGAACTGCGAAGCAGACAACACTATAAAATGTAAGCCGTCCACAATAAAGTATCTGGTGTCTGCATATGTAGACTTGAACAAAGTTTGCTTGAGAATAATGTAATAGGCACTCTGACCTCCTTAAGGCACTCTATTAGATTTTGGAATACATTGCCAATATTGGTAATGGGAAAAATAGCCCTATCAAAAAAGATTCTAATCCTGCGACTGCTGTACTTTTCTCTACATTTCTGATACTGAGCCCTAAAAGTGTATTTTGAGAGCTAGATTGCATGCTCATAAACCTATTTTGGTGCAGGAAATGGCGTAGAGTGGTGTTGTCCAAATTGAGACTGATTAGAGCAGCTTGACTGCCCCAGATTTCGAGCTATATTACTTGGTTGCATAACTGCAGTGTGCGGTTAGATGGTTGGACACATTTTGGGACAGTGCTGTTGGTGGAGGTCGTGACACATGACAACATGGGCTCTCCAAACCTAGCTGCTACTCCATGTAAGACAACCCTTCTTACAAATGCAAACATACTGATTAGGACCTTTCAATATGTCTGGGCCAGATCCTTACAGAAGATACACATGAAAGTGCCATACACAAGGGAGATACTTATCTTCTTAATGACAGCTCTACCACATAAGGGGAACTGGAAAGGAATACAGGACTGGGCTGAAAGAAGCCTTACAATGCTAGGCAATTTATATGCAGGAGGCACTAATAGGGAATTTCAGGAACTACCTGGGGAATCCGATATCCTGCACAGCCACTTTTTGATCTACGGGGCCCTCATGGCAGCTCTCTGGAAGCAGTAGCATATGGACACAATGAAGCCTCCTGAGCATGGGTGCCTACAAGGCATCCATGTTGTAGATGGCAGGAACAGACGGTAGCACTTTAATATCACTCGCTCCTAACATCATGTAAGGGGGACCTAATGGGCCTGCGTGATAAATGTTCAACTGACTTAAAGGTGCAACTCACTGATAATGATAGACACTCTCACGAGGCATCTAAACATTCTAGATTCAAATTGATATAGTACAACTATCTTCATAGAGTGTATCTCATTCCCAGGAGAATACATTACATGTTCCCTGAAGCACATGCTGAGTGTCCCAGATTCAATGAGGAGGGAGATGATTTCTTCCATATGGTCTGGAACTGTCCAGAGATAAGCAATGTCTGGGACATGATCCCACAAATTATCTCTAGAGCCACAGACCGTGATATCCCTAATGCACCAGTGGCATGCTTGCTGGGCCATTTTCCTAGAACTAAAGCCAACAGAATGACCAGCAGATTTATTGTTTTGCGCTCAACTGGGGTGTCTGACCTATGGAAATAGGGTAAAGAACTCAATATAAGGGCCGAATGCAAAAGCACTTTTCTCAAGGGAGGAGGTGAAGAAGGGTGTATGCCTGCAGAGTGTGAAATAGGCATCCGAGGTAATAATATTCTTGCCTGGATGTGGATCACGAGGGGCGGCTGCTAGTTTGATAGGCCGTAGAAGACTGAATGTTTTGATAAATGCACGAACTTGGCAGTCTTCATCAGATGTGATGGAAAAAGGACAACCCTTCCCATCTTTCATAATTACAAAACGTTATATGTCAATTAGTACACATTTTTATTACACTCTCTCCACTCTAATGGTTATGTTAAGTTTATATTATACCTGAAATGTTAGATTTTCTATTGCCATAGTCAATCTCTGAATGACAATTTTGGGTATGCATTACATGACATATTGGTGTCAAGATGCGAATACATGCAGTGCTTAATTTGAACTGGTGGTTTCCAGTGCTCAGCACCGCCACTTTATTGTCAACACCGGTGCTTGTGACAGTCTGCCACAAGGTGGCACTGTCTCAGATGACCACAACAACAGTCAATTATTAATTCAATATACATTAAAAATGACTATTACATGCCCCCAAGCCATTCGTATAGCTTTTGGGGCCTGGAATAGCTTGAATTGTCACACTTGTGGTGTGATGGTTAGTAGTTATGTTGTTACTATCACAGCATGGCAGGGGCAATGTGTGGTGCAAGCTGAAGTGGTCTCCTGATGAGAACCCTGGCACTTATTTATTTACAAATTAAGCACTGAAAACCTGTCTTATTATTTGTGCACAGTGAATGATAATGATTATGGCACTGACAAAAGATAAATGTATGGTATAGTTTTACTACATCAAAAGTTTGATAAACTAATAAAGGAGTATAAAAAAATAATAAGGACGTCTCGGCAGCAGAGTACCGTTTTCACGGGCCAGCAAGTGTACCGACTGCTACTTTCTCACATTGACCCAAGCCAAAATAGTACGTTGTATTATTTTCTCTCCCCCTGCGGGGATGCTGTTACCAGACACAAATCCCAGAGACTTCCTGAAAGCTAATCCTTCCTCTGGTTCGCATGATTCTTTTCAGATTCAATCTCAAGAGAGATTTCTGATCATAATAGGTTCTGCTGTCTACTGACAGGAGAAAATCCTGCTGCCTTTTGCAGTTAACAATGGGAGGAATTCCACTGCAGCCTGGATGTTTGCATAACACAAGTGCAACTAGCAAAGCCTGAGCTTGCAAGTGTCAAAGATTCAGCGTGGGAGAAAAAGAACCTATTAAGGCCACTGAGCAAACAAAGATTGTATCAAATGATCACTTGCACAAACCTAGCTCACGGTGGCTGAAAGTGGTTAAATTAATTCTGCACAGGAAGACTGCAGTTCTCATAAAACACAGATACATTATTCTAAATAGATAACTTGGCATATCTGAAAGTGGTTAATTTAATTCTGCACAGGAAGACTGCAGTTCTCATAAAACACGGTTAAATTATTCTAAATAGATAACTTGCCATATTCAGAAATGTAATTTTAGCATTACATAAACTACAACTTTAGCAAACAAGGGTCAGTCAAATAATAGTAATGTATTATTTATTGGAATATACCTCTCCCAAGATCAAGAGAACACACAAAAACTATTATAATAATTCACCTATAGGATTAAGATAATATAGATCTAGAAACGTTTTTAAAAATACATGACTTTATAGCATACTTTACATATGACGATAATGTATGCCCCAAATCATAGGAAAATTCGTAAATATTCAAGCATAGGAGTACAACTGTTCATTGTGGACATTTTTCTCTATTTTCATACTGTCGAAAGCCCCAGCGGTATGCCAGGAAAATTTAAGATTCGCCTATATTCCTAGGCATATGATATGCCTGTGACACTTACCTCTAATTTGAAATTTGGCGGTACATCCAAAAATTACCAGAGTTGGACTCAGGAAAATATGAATTTGCACAAATTCTAGTACTTTTTCTCCTCCATCAAATCCATTTTTCTATTTGACAAAATATCTGCCCCTTCACTTCTTTAAAAGAGGAGGTTAAGGTGTTATTTCCCAGGCTTTCTGTATGCATACACTTTATTTCGTTATATGTTTTAAAATGCAGAAAAATAAGTGAAGGTAATTGAAAATGTTTGCAAACACCCACAAAGTGATGACCTCATTGGTTTTCACCACATTTACAATGCTTGCTCGTGATATTTAATTGAGAAAATTAATTTATTCTGCCTTTTTTGTTGATAAATCAGAATATCTTGCAGCTTTTTCACAGTGGTTACTGCGACCTTTACATCAAAATAATTTTGTGAATTAAGATCTAGGATTTCCAAGCAGAGATTGCGCTTTTCGTGGATGTATATCACACTTACATCTACATAAAGCTGGTGAATATTCCCTCAGTAGTTCATTCACACACTTGGCAGATAATCCACATAGAAGTCATAATGATTACTGCAATAAGCATTATGGTCAAGTCACTGTGGGACCAGAAACGAGCTTTTTGTACCATTAGAGGAGCATCCAGTGTTCTACAGAGCTGTGCATGTCCACCCTACCTGCCTAACTAGGTATTGCATGCACGCACAACATTTAGCCCTTGCTTTCCATCACTGACAATGGAGAAAGGAGAGATGTTGCTGACTTTAAAAGGCTTTCTTCTCACATGGGGGATTAGAGAGTATTTCAATGGATGGTCATAAAGGTGCATTTGTTTGTTTGCCTCCCTGAGTAAGTAATGGCAATGGAAAAAAATATATGTCTGTGCTGTTGTACTGCATGACCCTAACCAAATAGTATTCGCTAATGTGGGAAGTGATCGGTTACAACAGAAAGGTTATCAGTAAGTTTAAAGTTTGCAGCTTTTAGCCATAACATAATAAATGGCAATTCATAACAATTGCAGAGTACACGCAAATAAATTTACAATTTAGACCAGTGGTGTAAGAGATTAAAAATACTGACATCCTATCCTAGAAAAAAAAATCATTCCTGATCTTTCCTCAGTATAAGGATGTATGATCAGCCCTACAGCATAATAACAAAGCATCAGTATAATGTATTACTCCATTGTTCTTAAACAAAATAAAATAAAGGGAGGGGCCACTTCTGTCTTCAGCCATCTGTTTTGGAACAAAAAAGCATATTATAATCTTTGTCTCACCATACCTAAAAGAAAAGTCTTTGCTCTCACTGGGCCCCTGGCCTCCGGACCTTAGCTGCAGGTAAATAATTAATCAAGAGCTGCAAACCAATGATGAGATTTGAGATGAGTTTAAAGGGTTTTATTCAAATCCTTTAGTAAGTATTTCTTTATTAATTATCAATTGATTTTTTTCAATACAATACATAACAAATAACATAATGCATAAAGCGCGTTCCATATAAGATAATACCTATTCTAAATCCTAAGGTGAGAAAAGTATCTTTGAACCCATAGAGATTTAAAAATCGAGAGCTGAAAGTATAAACTTTAAAGCAATTCAAATAGCACTTCCAATGAAGAGAAGGTCAGAAATTCAGTGGAGTCTCAGGAAAGGCACAGATTCAGGCAATGGGAAATGAATGGGTCTCATCATAGTGCTCAGTAAAGAGTCTGATAAGGTCTGCTTAGAGTGTGGAGCACAGAGCGTCAGAGTGCAGGGCACAGAGAGTCCAGTGAGTCCTACTTTAGTCTAGGAACACGCATTAATATAACATTTTGATATATACATCTGAAACAAATGTTAATTTCTCCACCAATCAAAACTAGATTTCTTCATGGGAACGGAAAGCTTCCATCGTCTAAGCTGTCTCAGAACAAAAAGACTTACAGATATTAAGTGTTAAACGTAACATTATTAACAATATTGTACAGGTCGTAGTTTGATTCCCAATGCCTTATTTTATGCACAAACAAAACAGTTCATGGTTAGGCTTGTATTTCCACAAATGAAATCATCCCTTTCTCACATATTCTAACTTGGGAGTCTTATTCCTAAGGAAACTTTTGTATATAAATGTAACTACATCATTTAGTACACTATTGTATTCTATGACAAATATCTCTATGGGAAGGTCCAAAACTAGCTGTTTCTATTAAATCATGATTTGTTCAGACCATTTTATCATTGAACTCTTCACATCGTCACATTACTAAGAATGTTGACCTAAGGTCAGTAAATTTGGAAAATGAAAAATTGCATTCAGAAGCATTTCTAACTTACCACGGGCAGATATGAAAGCCTGGTGCTCCCATTTGCCTTTTAAAACGTGGCTTCTCGTTTTAGGCCTACACGTTAACTTTACATGTTAATTGCATTAATTTCATTTATTAAAAGCGCTGTTGCACATGCATGGAATTCTGCTTATAACAGAATAGGTACCTTAGTACCAAGCAGCTTAGTGGCGTCTAAGCAAAATTCCTTCAAATAAGCAGTAACATCATTTAAAAATAGACACAATATAACGGGGGGGTGGACAAACAACTTTGACTTACTCCTGATGGAATTGGAAAAGAAGCACTACATTCCCAATTAGACCCAAAGCAGAGCCTCAGGATATTTGCAGTATGCAGACCTCTAATAGCTGTTATCAGGGGGTGAATCGATTTCTAGTATAAAGTGTATATTCAGAGCTCAGATCAGCATGCCAAGCCAAAAGCTGACCTTAAATCAATAAATGTCATATATAGTGGGCTTTTCTTGATCATAGCATATTTAGCACATATTTAAATGCAGGCAAAATGCCTATTCTGTAAGAGAACCTGGCTCAGAATGTTCCAGAACATATCCAATAAATAATTAGGTCTGTAGTTTGCCAGGTCATAGCAGCTGCCTTTTTTATTCAATGGCACTAAAATGGCAGAACGCCAAGATGGCTGAATGCATTTGTTCGTATGTGCTGCCTTATAGGATATCTGGTTAGTATTTTGTATATTGGGTATGCTAGAAAAAATGTACAGGAACCTGATCTGGGCCTGAAGCTTTGTTTGCCTTCTGTTGGCTTATTGCTTTTGCCATCTGGGGGGGGTGATAATATCTTGACTGGTTATAAATTCCATATTGTCTGTGCTTGCAATTTCTAGCTTTGGCCAGTCTATGTAGAGCTCTAGATTGTATAGATGTTTAAAGTGGATAATCCACACATTTGCTCCAAAATATTGCTCTGTCGTATGATTTTGTTCATTATAGCCCAACTATACCATGTTCCAAAAGCACCTGGGATTATTTGATTTTGCAGCATCGAGAAATTTAAACCAAAGTCTAGACAGTGCGGTTGTCTTTTTCTTTAATAGTTGTTTCTTATATTTTCTTCTCAAGTTCAGGAAGCGTACTTCAGCAATAGCTGACTGTAAGTCGGTTACAATAGGATCAATGACAATTACTATCAGTTGCAACCTTTTCCTTTTGTATTTCTGTGCAAGAGTCTTGTACCTGATCAGAACAGGCATAGTGGATGGAGGGGAAGGAGTGCACATTTGTAAGTGCACACCTTTGGAAACATGGGTTCATCTAGTTCATAGGACCACACCTGTCAGGAATTGTGCCGGGCTGTGTGTCCCACCCAGTGAATTGTTTGCTGATACTTACAAACATCTTTTTCGTTGTGCATCGCTTCTGAATGTGGAAGGGGAGACTTCTGGGAGCATATTTTTCTTATAAATGTCTCAATGTAGCCTCCTTATGAGGAAACCAACTCTGGAATCCCTGGTTTAAAGAACCAGGGATGAAGTCTGGATTCTGTATTGTAGCTTTTATGGGTGAAGGTATGTCATCACACCTCTTCTTCGAACCGTTATATTCCAATAATGCAGCATGATATTGGTTGGAATTTAATAATTTATCTTCTCTCAGTTGATTGGGAAGCCAGGACAATACATAAAAATATTTTGATGAAAAGCTGTTTTCCACTTTTATCCAGGTTTTTCACTGCCTGGGTATGCAAGTCCTGTTAGTGGCCTGAATTGTGTGACCTCTACATATCACTATCAATTAAGGGAAAGGCTAGTGTCCCCTCATATTTTCCTCTATATGGTTTTGTTTCGGAAACTCTGAGTACCTTTTCTCTCTAGTGAAGGCTATTAATTTATTTTGAATTTCTTCAATGGTTTATGTTATGAATATTAACTGCAGAGTTTGTCAGAAATACAACAGTCTCAAAGTTAAATTAATGTTGATAGTGGCTATAAGGCCAAACCATGAGATTTCAAGTTTGCCCCATCTACATAAATCTTTATATAGGGCACCAATGAGTGGGAGTTATTAGTCTCATGTAGTTTATCAAGTGTGATGGTGTTCCCAATACCTAAATGATATATGAAACTTGATGAGAGAATTAGGTCATGCAATTGCATTATATCAGAAACTTTCTGTGTTAGTAACAATGCCCAGTGCCATAGACTTGATATAATTAATTTTAAACACTGATAACTTTGCAAATCTCTCAAGCTCAAGAATTAGTGCCAGAAGTGATTTTTTTGGGCTTAGTAAGGAACCATAAACTATCTTCGGCAAATACGATGACTTTGTGGGTTGATGTGCGAACGTCTATCCTGGTAACGTCTGGATTGGCATTAATTTTTTGGACTAATGGGTCCATTGCCAGTGATGGTCACAAGAGTAAACCTGGGCTTGTTCCTTTAGAACGCTGTAGTGATGGACTTTTTTTATTATCTACTCTATATTTTGTTGTATACTCTTTACTTGAGAGTTGTGGATGGGTGGACATAGTTCGCTATGGTGTATGTGTTTATGTTTGGGCCTAAATTAGTCTTCTCTGGTGTTTTTTCCCAGAAATTTCCAGTCTATTCTGTCAAATGCCTTCTCTGCATCAAACGAATCAAGCTGCATTTAAGATGTCGGGTGGCCACAACCTTGGTTAGATTCAGGGTGAATGTGTAAGCATCCATTGCCTGTTACCTTATAAATCCTGACCGTGCTGAGTGTATTATATGGGGTCATACACTGGTAAAACATTGTAAGTAAACATTCATACAGAATTTTATGTCGATATTTAATAGCACTATGGATCTGTATGATCCGCATTTCATAGGAACTTTCCCAGGTTTCAGGATTAAATATAGTTTCTAACTTCATCATGGTTTTAGTCACTTCTCTTGAGGACAAGAAATAGTTAAATAATTATGGGATCAAACCATCGAGACCCGGGGTTTTGTTAGTAGTTAGATTTATTATGGTTTCTGATAGTTCTTAAAGCATTATGGGTTCCTCGAAAATTACTATTCGAGTGGTAGGGGAAAATTCACTTTCTGAGATACTCAACTGGGTCTATATCTTGGGTTTCTGGGTATAGATTCCTAGAAAAGTCAGCACATTCCTGGACTATGTCTTTTGATGAGCTTTTTATTGTTCTGTCTTTGCCCATAATCTGTTTTTTTGGAGTTTGGAGTTTGATTTTTGGATGGGTTTCAACTTCGATGCCAATAATTTATCATCCTTTTCTCCCTTCTCACAGTATAATTGTTTAGTTTGCAGCATTTTCCTCACCATCTCCCAGACGTAAATCTGCTTAAATTCCCTTTATTATTTTGTAATTCTTTGTATATTTTACATTAGTAAATGGGTTTGTGCTTGGCTTCAGTCTAGTGACTGGTATTCTAAATCAATTTTTCTTGTTTTGTGCCATCTAAGAAAACTATTGGAGTGAAGAATCAGTTCTCCACATATTGACAGTTTTTGTAGCATCCCATCTCCTAGAACGGGTTGTTCATCCTTCATTTCTATCTGGGAGATAATTCTACAAGGCTTCCTTCAAGGCCTGTCTCACAATAGGATCTCGGAATGCTATTTCGTTCATACGCCAAACCTTGCCTGAAATGGTTTTTCCTACAGATAAGATGTAATGTATAGTTGTTGGGGAGTGATCTGACATTATTTGCATGCCTTTAGCCCTTCCTGTCACTAAGTTGAGTGTGCATCCTTGGTAAGGAACAGTCAATTCTAGATGACATTTGATGAACATTGGTATACCATATTGTTGTCTCCAAATAACTACAAGGTTTAGGTCTTCAATACCATTCACCAATGAAGTGGGTAGTGGGGCTCTACAGGATCAGCACTGATTTGCTTTAGGTGTGCCTCTGTCTAGACTGGCACAGTGGATGTAAAATGATGGGTTGGAATGTTACGCCAGGTGATTGTATTTTCAATTATTTGCACCATGACCTTTTGGGTTTGTGATTTCCAGTAGTATGCCTGGAAACTTGAGTATCACGCATCTTTCTTAGTCTACTACTGTCAATGTTAGTGAATTCCAAGGCATAGTAAAATTGCACTCATTCAAAGAGTACTTCTATTGGTGCAGATGTACTACCTTTTGGTAAACTGGTACCCATACCCTAATAAAAAAAAAAAAAAAAAAAAAGGCCAGACCCGGAGGATGGGTGCCCAGTGGACAAAATCAGCCAGAGGAGGGGGGCCGCACTATTTAAAATTTATTTTCTAAAAGGCTGGGCCCCGGGGATGAAGTCCCCTTTGATGCTGAGGGTTCTTGAGGGCCCATAACCCCTCCTGGTAGTTCCAGTAAGTCCGAGCTCATGGGAGGCCCCGCCCCTTTCTCCACCTCTCTGAAAACGTGCCTCTTGGCACACTACTGGTTGGAGGGTGAAGTCCTCTTTGATGCTGAGGGTCCTTGGGGTCTAAGAACTGCTCCTGTTACCTCCAGTAAGTCCCACGCAGCTGCATTGCTGAGAGCTCATTCGAGGGGTCAGCGGGATTGCTGAGAGCTCACCCGAGGCCCCGCCCCCTTTCTCCACCACTCTGCAAATGCGCCTCATGTGCACTACTGGTTGGGGGATGAATTCCCCTTGGATGCTGAGGGTCCTTGGGGGCCAAGAATCCATCCTGTTACCTCCAGTAAGTCCCACACAGCGGGATTGCTGAGAGCTCATTGGAAGCCCGCCCCTTTCTACACTACTCTGCAAATGCGCTTCCTGGTGCACTACTGGTTGGGGGTGTTAAGTCCCCTTTGATGCTGAGGGTCCTTGGGGGCTAAGAACCGCTCCTGTTACCTCCAGTAAGTCCCACACGGGATTGCTGAGAGCTCATCCGAGGGGTCAGCGGGATTGCTGAGAGCTCATCTGAGGCCCCACCCCCTTTCTCCACCACTCTGCAAATGCTCCTCCTGTGCACTTCTGGTTAGGAGATGAAGTCCCCTTCGATGCTGTGGATCAATGGGGGCCAACAACCCCTCCTGTTACCTCAGTATGTTCCACACAATGGAATTGCTGAGAGCTCATCTGTGGCCCCGCTTCCTTTGTCCACCACTCTGCAATCGTGCCTCCTGGTGCGCTACTGGTCGGGGGATGAAGTCCCTTTGGATTCTGAGGGCCCTTGGGGACTAACAAACCCTCCTGTTACCTCCAGTAAGTGCCAAACAGTGGGATTGCTAAGAGCTCATCTGAAGCCCCGTCCCCTTTCTCCACCACTCTGCAAATGCGCCTCCTGGTGCACTACTTGGTGGGGGATGAAGTCTCCATGGATGCTGAGGGTCCTGGGGGCCAAGGACCCCTCCTGTTACCTCCAGGAAGTCCCACACAGTGGGGTTGCTGGGACCTCATGGGAGGCCCGCCTCCTTTCTCCACGTCATGAGTGATGTAATATTCGAGGTCATAAGCAGTGCATTGTGGGGGCATAAGTTATAGTTATCTCAGGTAACTATAACTGCTGAATGTCACTGGATTTGTATGAGGGAAATCTGAGCCTAACTATAACGTCCCTGTAACCTTTGATTTTTTTCAGTGAGATATATATATATATATATCTCTGAAGCTTGCGTACATGTGTTAACCAGCTGCCAGAACGCAGGGGGTGCTCGTCACAGCGCTGGCGCCCAAGCGCTTGCATATCACCAACTCCAGTTCTCCGGTTTTAAAGAATGGGAATGGCACTCAGAGCACTGTGAAAAAGATATATTACAATCCAATCAAAGCGGAAACAAAGTGTCAACGCGTTTTGGCTACCTTACCCTTTGTCACGACGTCGGCTTCGTTGTTGCACTCCATATTGAAGCAAACCTGATTAGATCAAACATGGAAAAAGGGCTCAATGCAATCTAGAGAATTAAGCGCCACCTTGGAGTTGGAAACAATACCTACAGAACTAATATGATTTACGCCGTTTCATATCAACAGCGAAGTATGTAACCATACAAGATCATCTGTGGTTATTGCACGCCAGTGGGCGAACAATATTCAATCAAACACAAATAATATAATTATATGCAAAATGCAATTTAATATTTCCAAATTACTTATTAAAAGAAAGTACTTGTATGTCCTTGGGGATGGGGTTTCCAGGGCCTAATAAGGCTCGGTGAGTGGAGCCATGCAGCTCCCCCCACTCCCCTTTCTTAAAAAAAGCCTTGGACGGGTCCGTCCCAGGTCCTAATAAGGCTTGGGAGGAGGGCTACGTGGCCTCCCCCCCTTAACCAAACATAAGGCCCTGGGGTCCTCAGAGCCTAATGGGCTTAATTAGGCTCAGGGAGGGAGGTTACATGGCCCTCTCCTCTTTAAAAAACACAAGGCCCTGTGGCCAACCCCCCATAAGGCCCTGTGGCATGGGTTGGCTTTACACATGGTAATAAAATACTACTATACATTTAAAAAACACTCAAAAATACACTGAAAAAAACAAAGTTTAAAGTAACATTATAGTTAGGTGTGATAAAAAGACCAGCTTTTATTTTAAAAAACCTTAGAAATTCATTGAAAAGAACAAAGTTTAAAGTAACATTATACTTAGGTGACTTTGTCAGGGACAACATTAACGTTTTGAACTAAAAAAACTGTATTCAGCAGTTACTTGCACCCCTGCCATGCACTGCTTATGACCTCAGATATTACATCACTCATGACATGTTCTATGACATTATTTATGACATCACGGATGACATCTCAAATGAATTAAATCAGTGAATAGCAATGGAGTTAGCGATGTCTCTCAAAGCCAGCTCTCCTCGCGACCGCCTCTGCAAATCCATTTAGTTCAATGCAGCAGCTTTTTTGTTTTTTCAGTCCCAGCTGACTCAAACCTACAGCCCCGCCAATTTTGACTCAGGTTGTATGTCAATAGACTCCAACAGCATCCCATGGCCCCTACATCACAAAAGACCGAAGATTATGTCAAGATGGTCCATAACTGACGTGGAAACAGCCATTTTGTGGGACTAGGTTCCAGAGCTTAGCCGGAACACATGCTCACGGGTCCCCATCCTGGCCACGCCCCCTGCTTTATATCTTTTTACACAACATTATCCAAGTACCCACAGTTGTTTGCCTATAGATAGCCTCTGTGTGACATTTGCAATTAACATTGGGGACTTTTGTCTTGTTTGCACCTTAGTGATCATAAAGCTGCTCTGTTGTGCTTCTCCAGTGATTGGTTTGTTGTAGGGTTGATCTGTGGAACTGTTGTGATACACCTCATGTAGTCATGAGATGAAGATGCGCAGTGTTTCTCTTTTTTTTGTGCACCTTGCAATTAGGCATACATTAATCAAGTATATGAGATGTATGACTAAAGTGAGAGACATTTTGGTGTATGCAACACTAATTTGGGCTGTTCTATGCGCATACATATGCAGATTGCATGCATGTGTGCATATGTTACACAGCTTAACTTTGTAAAATCAGTCAAAATCAATTGAGACATAAAAATGGGATTAGGCTTCTTTAAATGGACACAACTGGAAGGGATTCCCCATTTCTTTTTACAAAGACAATTAATTGATATAGGTATCTTAGAAAATGATTCCTCATCATTTAAAAGAGAAACAATATCTGTTATGACTTAACATTCACTTCTCTGCGTTTCAATGCCCTGTGTTTAAATTTACCAATCGCTGCACCTTAAAACAAAGCGTATGCTATCAAGAAAAATTTTGCTCCAATAAATAGGACTAGTGTATCTTCTATAAACCACGACAGAAAATTCAGCAAACTCTACCTGATAAGAGTACATTTGACGAAAAGGAGCTAATGGTGCAGTCTCATTTGATAAGAGGGATTTGTTGTTGTGTTTCTTCTATACCTGGTATGTAGATGGAAGATTTCTGCCCTGAAGTCTCATGAATCTCTACCTTAAGTTCTGTAGTTGTGCTGGCAGAAATAAATGTCCTTAAAACTTTAAGAGAGTGGTCTTTGGGTGATGAACAGAGCATTAGTTAATACGATTCTGTTAAGCCGATCAAGATAGCTATATCATAAGATGTTCTGAGGCGCATGTACAGAATGTTCCCTGAGAGATGCAGAGAGAACTGTTAATACAGCCGAATGTTATGTTATAGACGTATCTTGGGTTGCGGACAGGCTGGTACAGTTACACAGAGAATGCCTGTGCCATGAGCCAAGGTTTCAAGCCCTGCTAAAAAGCTAACAGTGTTTCCCAATAAACAGTATTAGCAAAGGAGAGCAGAAAATTGGATTTACGTTGATGTGTCACGATTAGAGTAGGAAAGAGCCATCTTTAAGAAACGCTCTGATATTAAATACCAGATTCAGCTAAATTGTTTTACTCAATGTCAAACAATCAGGGATAATGGTTAATGGATATTCGATCCTATCCCAAAAGACTTGTTACTCTCAGCTCCACTCTGTTGAGTGCAAATCTATTATACACGAACTAGCACTTTCGTATTTAATGGACACATTTTCTGATCACAATTTCAGAGCTGCTGTTCATCCTTATGTCCTCCTTTCTGTGCTGACTGACACGTCCCATTTCGAAATTAAAGGTCTTACACATCTGCCCAATGTAGGCCCTGATTTTTAGGCTAATCAATGACTTTATGAATTAGTTCCATTAAATGTGGAATATGTGAATGTTGATGTGGATAACTTAAAAATGTAGCATGGAACCACTTTCATGGACTTTGATTGGACACCTCTAGTCTAAAAGAAAGAGTCATATAGAACGTGTGCTACTCGTACCTTTAGGAAAAAGAAATGTTTGCATATAAAGGAAAGCTGACAGTGCCTATATAAAGGAGACCATAGTTGGTGCAGGTTGAATACAAAGGATATTGAATGCGTTGAACATATGAATGTTTAACATACTCATATTCACAGGCTTCAAAGCAATTTGAGAGCCATCAACAAAGAAAACCTTCATCAGTAGTCTGATACATTTGTAAACTAGGACAAAATCTGAGTTATTCATTCCACTTGGAATATACAGATGCTCCTCGGGCTTATTTTCCCCAATAGAATACTGTTCTAAAATCCTAAAACCAAAACACACACTGGGTGCAGTTATGTTAGGTTCAGAATAGAAGTCTGCTTGAGAGATTCCACTTTTAAACTGATCTTAAATTTCAGACCAATAGTTATAGCAAACCCCAGCCCTCCTGAAAGGAGGATATGCAGAAGATAAATGTTAACACTGTTTCTAGTGTTACCTTTTGTTTCATTTGCACAATCATCTGGAAATGTAAAATATGGATTCTTACGATGAGTGTGAGAAATTGGCTAATTCTGATTTGCAAATTGTATGAAGTTGTACACAAAACATGGCCAATTTTGTGAAAGGTTCAGAATAATTAACTTCTGAAATTTGCTTGGAAGATATTTTTCCTGTACTAAAAGTACACAAAATTCAAAATTTGTGTTCTGGTTTGTAGATTTTAGCACATCAGTTTGCAATCTGTAAATGCTGTATGTAAGTGTACACATTGGATTGACAATGTACCGATATCCATGTCCATTTGATTCTTTTAAAAACAAATAGACGTATTAAAGTTACTCGTCTTTTTGACAACAAAATCAAATATTTTGACTTTTTATTATGAAACTTAATGAGCATATTTACAAAACGTTTCACTTATGTGGTAAAAAGTTATAATGTTACCTCACAAATTTTGCCAACCAGATAGATAAAGATCTTTATTTGGTATGAAAAACCATAAAAGCACCCAATGCAACACATTATATACAGTATAAAATCACTTCCAATAATAATTGATTACATAAAACCATATCTGCATATAAAAAGAAAATCAGTACACCAGTATCCATATTCGGGTTCCACAAATATTACATTGACTGCAACAGGGTTGCTGCACTACTCCTCTTGGACCTCTCGGCTGCCTTTGACATGGTTCACCATGACACTCTAATACAAAGACTCTACGAAGCCGGCATAGAGGGGACTGCTTTAGACTGGATCATGTCCTACCTTCAAAACAGAACTAATGTCATCCATACCCCACCTTTCTCGTCCAAACCGTACTCCACAAAAGCTGGGGTCCATCAAGGCTCTATCATCTCGCCCATGCTTTTCAACATCTACAAGAAGTCATTACCGGTACTGATCAATCAATTTCAACTCACATGCTATAACTATGCAGATGACACACAAATACTCCTTCAACTGGAATGCCCCAAAGACATTGGAAACTCGCCAATTTTCAGTTGTCTCAGCGGCGTGGATCAATGGATGACTTGGAGCCATCTCAAATTGAATGCTTCCAAAACGGAAATACTCACGTTTGGTGATTGGAAACATTATGACCTGCTTGCCGCCTGGCCTGATGAACTGGGATCACCGCCTAAAGTATCGAAGGAAGTAAGAAACCTCGGAATGACCATGGACTCCAAGCTATCGATGAATGCCCAAGTGGACAAACTAGCAAGATCAAGCTTTGTTACTATAAAAACTCTGCGACGAATCTTCCCCCATTTGGGATTCCCACACAAGGTCCAAGGTACCATCTCCCTTGTTCTGTCCAAACTCGATTATGCCAATAGCCTCTACCACCGATCACCTTTAACGACTATGAAAAGACTACAATGGATTCAGAACTCGGCTGCCAGACTACTCTTGCATATCAAACCGCGAGACCACATCTCCCCTGCCTTGAAAGCCATGCATTGGTTACCGGTTGCCAGAATATCCACGTTCAAGCTGCTTTGTATCACCCACAAAGCCATACATGGAATGGGACCGCTCTTCATCAGGAATAAAATCACCAAACACATTCATCATAGGAACCTCACCTCTAGAGTGGCACCTCACCTCAAAATCCCAAGATACAAGAAAAACAACATGGGTGGCATATCCTTCTCTGTTCAAGCAGCCAAAATATGGACCTCTTTACCCCCCAGCATAAGATCCACTGACAACCACCTTATCTTCAGAAAACTACTCCAGAATTGGCTCTTCCCCACATAAGCACCATACGCAAACAGAAATATACAGCATATCCCTCTGTATATAAGCATTTATTTGTACCATAGATATGTACCTATTGCCTTGACACCTTCGGGTAATTGGTTTGCGCTTTATAAATTTATTTTTCATTTCATTTCATATATGTGTATTGCTTTGTATTAACATGTAGAATAATTATGTTTAAAAAAATTAAAAAAATTAAGTACAACACTTTAAAACCAGAGTTTATCGAATGCATCTTTAATCTACTTATACTTCCTTCCTTTATGCATCTATATACCTTCCATGTACTTGGATCTATATATTTATTACTTTTTGGCCCCCCCCCCCCCCAAAAAAATATTATATGCACTTCCCTATTTCTCACCCTGTACCTCTATCAATATCTTTCATCTACATATACCTACTTCCTTTATGCATCTATAAACTTTCCATGTACTTATGGATCTATATATTTAATACTTTCTTCTAATTCAGCATATCCAATGCACTACCCTATTTTCACCCTATACCTCTCTCAATATATCTTTTACCTCAACTCTCTGACTCATAACAAACCTCTTTCTACTACTCTTTCCAATGCACTAGCCTATTTCTCACCCTATACCTCTATCAATATATCCACTACCTCTACTCTCTCATTCATCCCAAACCCCAGACCACTACTATGATCCCCAAATTAGCCCTTTCTAGACTCTCCCCTACTTTACCCCTCCTTGCACCAGCTGACACCTCTTTTACTATACTGATCCCCCAAAACAAGCCTTTCTAAACTCTTCCCTCTGACTCTTCCCCTCCACATCCCTTTTTACTCATCCCAACCCTCCCACTACTGCTATGACCTCCAAAAAAAAAGAAAAAGTCTAAAGCCTTAACTCTTCTATCCCTCCACTATCCTTTTCAATCGAAATAACAGACTAACATGTCCACTTCTCAAATGTCATATTTCACTATACTCATTCACCACTAATCCTTTATGGGTTCTGGAGTAGCGTGCTACTCACCAAAAAAGCGCTTCAACACCCCATTAGGGGTAACAAGCGCTATATATATGCAAACTTTGTCCCTCTTCTATCTCTCTGCTACCCTTCTCAATCCAAATAACTGACTAACATCCACCACTCAAATTACTTTCATATTTCACTATACTAATTCAACACTAATCCTTTAATGGGTTCCGGAGTAGCGTGCTACTTGCCAAAAAGAAAAAAAGCACTTCAACACCCCATCAGGGGTAACAAGCGCTATATAAATGCAAACCTTTTTTCCCTCTTCTATCCCTCCGCTATCCTTCACAATCCAAATAACTGACTAATATCCACCACTCAAACTACTTTCATATTTCACTATACTAATTCACCACTAATCCTTTATGGGTTCCGGAGTAGCGTGCTACTTGCCGAAAAAAGAGCTTTAACACCCCATCAGGGGTAACAAGCGCTATATAAATGCAAACCTTTTTCCCTTTTCTATACCTCTGCTATCCTTCTGAATCCAAATAACTGACTTACCTATACACCACTCAAATTACTTTCATATTTCACTATACTAACTCAACACTAATCCCTTATGGGTTCCGGAGTAGCGTGCTTCTCGCCGAAAAAGCGCTTCGACGCCTCGTCAGGGGTAGTAAGCGCTATATAAATGCAATTACAATACAATACAATAACCGAGCATAAGCACATTCTAGTGTGGTGATGTTACCAGCTTTCCCAATAGCTGCGATAGACCTGTGCACTGTATAACATACAATTTCTGTATATGCTAGTTTCTAATATAGCAAAACTAATCTGCCGGATCTGGGTGCTGAAGACTGAGAAAACATGTCTGCACAGTAAAATCAATATCAGCCCATATTCAAAATCCACAGCATTTACAATCACTTATAGGGCCAGGAGTGAGTGCTTTCAGAGGCCTGGCACAGCAAAAATAACAAAGTGACATCAACAGAATGTAAAGTGCATTAGATACGGTACAGTTATTGTAAAGAACTTTGTCACAGTATGCCTGTGACGGGTCTGAAACCAACAGATGAGCCATATTAAGATGGATATTTACCAGGTAGTATCTCTTATACTAGGAAGAATATATAGATATGCTCCATACGATTAGTTGACATTAATGGTACATATGCCCCACCATCTTTTTGCCACTCTCCTGCTAGTCTCTTTTACTTGCCACCAAAGCCAATAGTTCTTTTTTGGCTAGTACTTTGGAGCACATTTCTAGGTTCTGCGGGTTGTCAAAATAAATATGACATGCAATTGAGTACAACTGGGTCGTCACATACTGTAGCCACTGAATGTTACATGCTTTCTCTAAGTTCAGGTAATCTTTGATCACAGCTTGATTGAGATTTGCTTCAGGTCAGCTACAAATTGATATCCATAACAGTGTTGGGGCTATTTTAATAGTGTGCTCCAGATGTTTGAGGCCTAGATCTTATGACATATGGTGGCAGAGCACTCCCAGGTAGTTGGAGGAGTTTAGGCAAAAAAGCTATTTTCACCAAACTGTAGTGGAAGCAATTCGCAGAGGCCCCATATACCAGCTCCATAAGACACAGTCGTGATACATCTCACTTTACATATGTTGATTATTGCCTCGAGGGGAGTGAATCCCAATTTCTTTGCAAACTTAAATATGGAAGCCCTATTCTGCTCATATTGCGTGTACCTCACTTTTATCAGATATTTCCAGGTGCACTTGTTATCGAAAGGTATCCCTAAATATGTAACAGTCGGTACAGTCTGCAATTTGATGTGGCTGAATGGGTTACATCAAACAGGGGCAGCCCTATTACCAGAATCTGGGGCATATAAATATTATAACAACTACAGTGGTTCAAAATATTACTTCATACTCGACAATAAGCAACTATTGTTTTGCATAAATGAAGCAATTAAGTTTAAAAACAGAGAACACAAGAAATAAAAAAATCATGAGAAGAAACTCATAACAAGAATTCAAAAAACATATATTATTAACAATATTTATAAAAAAATTGAAACAAAATTCCAATGTACAATACACATAAGGTGCTCACGGGGTTACACAACAAAACACATGACTGGAAATACAAATTACAGTGTAAACAAAGAAACAATGGCAGAGGGAAATGTTAAACAAAACAGATCCAACAAATAACAGGAACAAAAATACAATATATGCTTCCTCTTTTATTTATGCCAAAGGAAGGCATAGATGGCGTTTCGACCTATTCAATTCATTAGGTCATCATCAGGACGAGGGAAAAAGTTAAGAGCAACCAACCAATTGAATCTAAAATTTAAAGAAAAAAATATTTGGTGGGTACTAAAAACAAAAAAACTGAATAGATCTCTGGGAGCATAGCACAAGACAAAGTCCAAGTGTCATGCATGACTTACTAACTGTGAGTGTTTTAGTCAAAGAAGCCATCATCAGAAGGGGATCAGTCAAAAAATCTTATAATAAAGCAGGTTGAAAAAATTAAAGTGCACCCCAAAAAACACTAAGCGTATTGGTTGTAAATGAACCTAATTATGCCACCTGCATCAACCGTATAACAGACGAAGGTTCCCACAGGGCCAATGGTACATAACTATGGTCCCTAAAAGGTAATGTATCAGAGTAAATATATTAAATAAAAAGGGGGATTCCTACTGAGTCCATCAGCAGTCAAATAAAAGGGCTAGTGGATAACTCACCTACCAGCAAACTTGTAACCACATAGAACTCACTGTGGCATCAGAGACCTATGCACAATTTATCGGGCCAACTCCAAGTTCAAGATACTTCAATTATTTGAACTATTTGGGAAATATAAAACCACAAGGGAATTGTTTATGAGTATGCATGATACTAGCAGGGAAAGTATTCCAGCGTTGCTCAAACCAAACATCTTACCTGCTGAAGAGATCAAACAAGCGCTGGCGTCACTCTCCTACGGTACGCTAGAGCCGCGATTGAAGCAGCATCTAAAATAGCACTGCTCACCATGGGAAAGAAAGAAAGACTACATTTGGCTTAGAGCTAAAATTCTATAAAGCATCTAGTGTGCCAGAGGGAATTAAATGAGATTTATTCAACAAAACTGCCCAGCAAACCAGCCCAAACAATTAGAGGATAAAAAATAATCAAGAAAATAAAAAAAAATATGAATAGGGATAGCATGCTGTGGAGCACTGCGCAGGCGCAACATTGCAAATACTATCAATGTTACTAATGACCCAAGATTTCGCAAAGGCTTCAGCCTGAAAGCAAAAGGGACTATTGGCTACATGGAATTGAATGGAAAGACAACAGAGACTTTGGGCTGACAGTGACTAAGTAGTCTGTGTTTTCCCTGCACCTGATTCCTAGTACCAACAGCGGGAAGGAACTATTTTGTTTACCAGAAAGCACTTCTCCCCATGACATAGGGTATAGTGCAGGTCTGCATTAAACCAGATTTGCCTTCGTCATAGTTAGCACATTTAACTAATTCCTTGTGTTATAGGGTAAGTGGAACTAAACCTGTAGACTTAGTGCATGCACCTAAGATACATAACTGTACTACTCTTCTGCATGCAGATGAGAGAATTACTGGCATGGATTCGATAGCTTTACAATGTTTGATTCTCACCTACTTTCTCTTTATGAGGACAAATACATTACTATAGCTAAATCAGATACCTTTGCATCTGACTGCAGATGAATCACCCCAAGATTTTTTTATGTACAATAAACGCCTAAGCTTTGAACCCACATTTGACTAATTAGGCACAAATTCTACAGAATATTGATTCTAACTTGTACTTCTCCTACAGAAAAAGAGTCACAAACCAAAGAAATAGGATTATCCATAATTTTGTAACCACTACAGGATGATTAATCCATTTCTTAAAAGTTAAAGTTCTTATCTGCTAATGTGCATAGCAGTAATCTATGTTTTAAACAATTGAAGAGAAGGTAGATACTAATTTTGTAAAGGAAACCTTTTGTGTGACCCACCCTCGACTACTGCTGAACTAAGCATTTCATTCATAAGGAACAAGAAAAGGGCCCTAACCTTCTGGGTCTATGCTTGGTCCAACATAACAACCCCTCTTACCCGTGGTTTAAAGTTACCTCTGTTATTACTCAGCATTGCTCAAATCAATTGCTACAACAAATAAGGAATGATTGGTCTTGTGCTGTACCCACAATTTGCCAGGCTCTCACTACAAGCACTACCTAAGCTTGGGAGGAAGTAATAGAGGGTAGCAGTACATGAATATAAAATGGACTTTCACTTAAAATTTTCACGAGCTTTCTATATTTTTCCCTTGTACCAGTAAATTAGCAGATACTCCTTAATCCCCTTTTAAGATATTTGAGCTTTTTAATTGATACCCAGAACTTTGCTTCTCAATGTACACAACTAATTTGAGCATTGATGGAGCCTCGAGCATTGTTTAACTGCAACACGCGGGAAAAGGAGAAGAATTTTGACATGGTCCATGTACCTTCGCCCTTTAACTTATGTGCACTTACCTTTTCTTTACCTGACTCAAATTGACCACTGTACAGACTGTTTAAAGGTTTTTATGTGTTATTGATTTCTCTGTAGTCTGCTGCAGATATATGTGAAATATAATTTTCATGTACATTTCTCGGACAGAATCATTAGCAACTTTATTTAAAGTTACACATGTTGATTAAGTTGAACTATACCTCTATTCTATATGTAAAAATTCTGATTTGGTGGCATAACATCACCAACCTTATTTTAAAGTTTTCCTTGTGCAAGATTTTGAACGATTCCCATAAAGAAATACCTTACCTTATGTTATATATTTATATTAACAGGGAATGTCAATCCCAATTTTATTTTAAAGCTATCAAGATTAAGATTTAAGACTTTCATAACTGCAGTAGCATTTTTAATTACCAGAAAGCAGGCCCTGTGTTGCAACTGTATTGTTATAACAAACATAATTGACGGCTAGTTGGCCATAGGAGCAAATAAAAAGATTGTAAACTGTTATAAACTGCTGGTCTTTTGAGTCAGTTATGAAGATATAAAACGGCCTTTCCCTTATTTTATAACTGTTAAAATGTATCTTTTTTCTTGCCAAATAACTGAGAATTCCTATGATTTACTTATAAATTACGGGTTTTTGTGCACATTATAAATTTGTCACAACTCAAATGTTTAGCTAGGACGTCTTTGCACAATTTGTTTTCTCCGTCTTCTTTGAATATATATTAAGCTATGAGGCATTTTATTTTTATTTAGTGAGGCTTTTTTTAATGTGCTATTCCTGTATTTGTAATATGTATTGATGGTTTATATTATGAGAGGAATAAAATACAGCATGAAAAAAGGAGAGTGGTGAAGATTATTGTCAACTTTGCTGTCCACTCCAACTGCACTGGAGTTTAGTTAATGTTTACTGTTCAATCTATTTAACATTAAGGAGGGAACATGAAAAAATGCTTTAGAGAGGCATGTTCTCCCCAGAGGGGAAAAGCTACCCACCCTCCTGCCACGAGGCAGAGGTGAAACGGTGCTCTGCATAGCCCTACCATCTACATAAAATAAGCGGAACACCGATAGATGTCCTTGTAAATACAGCAAGGTCTTCTGACTTTACCAACGATGATCTCTAGTATAAGCCTTTGGTGATGAAACCATGTTATGGACTCCACTGGGTCATCTAGTTACATCCTGTAGCACCGTCCCCGGTGGTGTCAAAGCAAACTAGTGAAGAACCACTGGACATTAGTCGATGTTCCTCTGCACTCAGTAGACTTGTGATGACTCCCTAGAGATCTCTACTAACCGCCTAGGATCAGTAGCGGCTCCTCGAGGGAGTGCTGCGGGGCGTTGGATCAGGGCGGGGGAGGGCAGGGTGGGGGGTAGTAAACTCCGGTATTGGGCCGGACAAAGTTGAGTAAAGAAATAAATAAATAAAACGAATTACATTGTGCGCTGCATCGCCGATTTGGCGTTGCAGCGCGCGCAATGTAATTCGTTTTGTTTATTTCTTTACTCAACTTTGTTCGGCCCAATTCCGGAGTTTACTACCCCCCACCCTGCCCCTCCCCCGCCTGCCCCACCGCCCCGCAGCACTCCCTCGAGGAGCCGCTACTGCCTAGGATACTGCACATATCAGTGTCTATATTCAGGCATTGAGTGACATTTCTTTAAATTCCTAAGTTCACAAAATTTGAGAAACAGGGCTACAGCGACATGGACTGGAGTGAGCAGAGACACCATCATATTTTGGTGGTTGATATTTAAAAGTTCATTAATAATATTTTTGCATAGGCAACAAAATAAAATATAAAAACATAGATTAATGTGTTTTTGATGAGTGCAAACTCTGATCCAAACCACTTTTAGGTGCTCCCAAATTCTGCAGTTGAGGAAGGCCAAACTTTGCTTTAACAACTTGTGGGGCAGATCATACCCAATGAGCTGTGGGCTCCAACTTCACTGAGCACCACCCAGGGCTGTGATCTGTGGCATTTGCAGAAGGGGAACTCAATGCATAGTACGGCTAATCTACAATCTGAGCACACATAGCACAGCCGAATGTCATGTCCTCTTTCACTTGGTGTGGAACAACAGGCACAGTGTGTGGCTGAAGGCCACACCCACCGCTATGTACCTAATGGAAACTATTAATGCCTATGCTCAGTTGCCTTGAGCAATAAGAGTACTGGGTGTAGCATGTGGAAGAACGTCACTCTCTGTGACCAACAGGCACTAAGTTTGGGAGAATTGGCTAAATGGCATGGTTGGATGCCACGTCCTGAACCCATGAAGGACTAGAAACAGGGCATGGCTAAGCCTGCCTGCATCCTACACCGGACTGGCAGTGAGGTTGAGAGGAATGAGTAGAGGACATGGTCAAGGTCCATGCTCTGTGCCTCCTGGCACCTTGGATGACTTTGTACAATGCATGGCATAAGGCCATGCCATGTGCAAAGAGTGCACTGAGCTTAGCGGAAGGTTGTGCCATGCAGGTTTTCATGCAGGCAGCAGACTGGACTCCACAGGATAAACAACCATGTCCTGCACAAGTGACTAGTCAGTGCTGTAGGCAGTACTATAAGAGACATCACACAATACAGTATCCCTGAAAGTACTTTGTCAAAACTAAGTTACGGCTGTTCACCCTGACCACAAAATAGCAAAATCTCCTAAAAATGACAAATTGAAAACATTTTATATTTAAGAACTAAAAGCTAAAACCCTAGAACTACAGAAATTCACAATTGCTGGTCACCTGTCACACAATAACTTTCACTAATGCTCTTTACATGACGTCACAAATGATGCCACTGATTACCACAAATACAGGTTCTGTTACATCACTTCTGACATCACCATTGGACATTATCACTGAAGCCAGTTAATACACTGCCACTGCACCATTTCAAAGTGACCAATTGTTGCCTGTCCCCGGCAGGCTGAGGGAGCAGGGCCTTGCTTTAGTGCATCTGCAAGTGCATTGGTCCTATAAAGGGGATTATATGGCCACGGGAATTGGATGGCAGTGGCAGACCAAATTATGTGGCAAGAAATGGAAAATTAGGTAGCATAATGCCGCAGATGGTTCTTATTATAGCTCACAAAGTTAAATGTCAGGTACGGGAAATTTTTATTTACAGAGAAATAACCTCAGGCGCACAATCACATATTTCCAGTACTCCTAGGTGTAATTACCCACAGAGAATTTTATTTTACGTACAAAGAAGTTTTGAGCTCAATAAAATGTTTCATTTTTCATCGATGTTTTTTCAACTAACTCTGTTTTTTCAGACAGTACTAATCATTACTCTTCAGTGCATCTACTTTAACAAGTTCAGAATTCAAAAACACATTTATTTCCTGATAATTAATTGTAGCCTCTTAAACAACTTGAAATTGCTATGCTTCCGAACAATTTACTGTTTGGCTCGATGTTCTATGTGGTAATGTGACAGGCCTGTGTAATTTCATCTCTTCCAGTGATTCCACAGTGCTTGCCTCTTGCTGCAGTCTTTTACACAAAGGAACCTCCCACCCTCCTGTCTCCAAAGAACATTTTCTTTATTATGTCTTTCTTTGTGATAATTTTTATGGTGAGCAAAATACCAAAAAATAAAGTATCCGATTCACACCTGAAAGGAATTTAGCACATTCAAAAAATCCTACCATGGGCAATGGGTGGGGGGGGGGGGGGAGCAGGAAGGAGGACTAGCAACACCAGATATATTGTATTCTTCAAGCCCCACCCCTTTTAAAATGCCAGGTAGAGTTGAAGGGAGGGGAGCTAAGGCTGCTGGGGTATTTGTCTTCCCAGCAAACCCAGTGGCTCCGTGGACCTCAGCTGTTCATCTTATCCAGAAGTCTTTTTTTTTTTGCCAGATTCTCTAGGGGTGATGCCGACTCACATGCTCCTCACAGCCCTTTAATGAGGCTTTTTTAAATGACATGTCTGCTATAATATAGTGGGTCAGCACTTCTGACTCATCAATATAAGTATATTATTGTTTTCACCCTATATCTTAGAGTACATTCAACCCCTCGTGTGTATAGCCTCATGCTCCATGGTGTTGGTTTGATGTCACCCTAATACCACATGACTGTGTTTTAATTACATTTTTTAAACCTCAGTAAGTATGTCATATTTTATTATGTAAGATGGTGCTGCATCTTAATATGCAGTTGGACTTTGGATTTGTTTTACTTATTGTATTCTAACTTGAGAGGGCAGTCTGATTAACTATTCAACTTCCATGTGGAAGCCAATGAAGTTGAGTAGTGCACAATGTTCCCAGATGCAGTCACCTGTCCCAGAGCCACACACTCTACTCCCTCCATTCAGAAATTGTAAACTAAACAAACATGATGCAAAAACGAGAAACTGTTACATCTAGCCTGGCTTCAGGGGTCAGGAAGAGCATCATTCTGCCAGCCACCAGCATGTTAGCATTTCCAGTAAACATTTGCAAATGATTAGTGACTTTGGGATTTAGGTATATGAAGAAGTGGAGAGTTTACACAGATGGATGAGCAGCTGCGTTTCAGAAGACCAATCACTACATTAGCAGATAAACTTTAAGCCTGTAACGTGCTCTGGGTTGTCATCAAACTCCTAAAAAAATGCAGATGAAGAATCTGCATTCTAGAGGAGAGAGCAAGATATCCAGGCAAAATGATTCCTACCAACATATCATATACGATAGGTCATTTGAATGTTCAAGAGTGTAAACTACTAAATGAATATGATTAAAATAATCCTAACCCTGATAAATGTAAGGCAAAGTATAATTTAAAAGATCAGTATCCCTTTCAAATATTAATAAGTGTAAAATCATACACGTGGGCCTTTGTAAATCACATAAGAATTCCACGGCCTTCAAGATCAAGAAATATCTTCATCTGAAGAAGGAGGGCTCTTCAGTGAAAGAAATAGTTATTATATAAGGGATAAGGCACCTGCCATACATTATAAGATTCCTGCAATCCACAGAGGAGTTCCATAGCCAAATAGAGAAACAAGGCTGAAGGCCGAGTTCCTTTATAAGGTTATAGAAATCCAAGGCTACTTGCAACATCCTTATCATGTACAGCAGGGGTACTTTATCCCATATAATATATGGTCACCCATCATCTTTCCCACTAATCACTTAAAACCTTTGTGCAGCAGCTCTTTCATTTGAAAGAGACAACATGTTTGCAAGCATAAAGAACAAAATCTCTGTTCTAATAACTTATTACAGATGATTTCTGATGTCTTTTCTTTATAATCCACGACGGGCTGCATCACAAGTCGCTGATTATAAAGAAATTAGAAACAGGAGTTTATGCAGGGATTGCAGAATTCCATGTATTATAAAAATATCAGTGAATTATTTAATTTTAATATTTAAATAAAACAGTATTAGAGAACTGAAACTCATGTTAGCGACGGATGTTCCATCAAGTTACATGTTGTGTTTGCTCTTTCAAGGAGAGGCATCATATTACAGTGTAGTTTTGTCAGGAAATGTTTGCAAATAGCTTAGTGTCTGTGGGTGTTTATATTTGCGAGCCGGCGTCTTCTTTCACTCACCTGAATGAGAATTAACTTCTGAATGAACCAACCATAGCCTCAGCTCACAAACTATTAAGCTTACAACATAAACTGTGAACATTCACTGAATTCCATGTTTGGACAAATGACACTTTTGAACCACAGATTACGTTTAGGGATTGAAGGAGCTACGAAACACAAAAGTCTCCACAGCAGTGAAATCTGCTACCATCTTGGATTACCAGGACAAATTGAAATAAGAATGCAGATTCCAGGTGAGTTATTTTCAACCACTTGTTAGTCTTGTCTACGTCTTGGTGTTTTCTCAGAGAAGTTATTTGGACATTAAAGTTCTATATATGTGGCTGCTAAGTTGGTTGCAAAGCTCAATATTCTTCTCATTGTCACAAAAATTCCATAAAACCACTACATTTTCCCACGCTTTCACTGACTTCAATCCCAAGGTATGGAATAACATCCACAGCAAAATAAGGCACAATACATAAATTTTCACTTTCAAACCTTGATTGAATAAAACATTTGTGCAGGTCCCAACTTAATCTACATTAAGTATCTACTGACTGTGACCATATTATTATGGCATCAAGTATTCTTCTTATGCTCCTATCTTAGCCTACTAAAGTTTAATCTTGCATTGCACAGATCAGGTGTAAATATGCAATGTATTCCCCATAACCTCTATATTACCTTCATGATGTAAGGTTGTCTGTTTGTCTTATCCGTAAAGTGCTCAAATGTCCACCTGGACAGTAAGTGCAACAGCCGCGGCTCATCATTGAGGGCGGAGAAGCCCCACCCCACCATATCTTTCCAAAGCATGATGAGTGTCTGTTAGGCTGAGCAAAGGTCAGCCTGACAGACATTTTTCATGTTTAGGTCAGGCAGCCAGACACAGCACATGCACTCAATGTGCAGGCGCCCGCCTGCCTGAGCAGCAATATGCCGGGCTGAAGATTTGTCCTTCTCAGCCCAGCAGAGTCTTCTATTAGTCTCCCCCTCATGACGAGGGGGCACGTAACCAGTTTTAAGCCCTGAAGTGCCCAGGGCTGACTTTTCATCAGTGATGCTTGTCACAGAGTGGGGTGGGGTCAGCAACTCTCACAGACCCCATCCCACTCTGTGACAAAGTACGGAAGGTCCTCCACTCATTAGCGAAGCCCATGGCAAGCTCAGCCAATGATGAGAGGTGGCAGAATCTTCCTCCCATCCCTTTTTTACATGAAGCCTCCAGGAAACAACTGAGTCTTCTGCCTCTCCCTCCCACCTCCTGATGTCACCGCTGTGTGCGTTGGGCCACCACTGGAGAGCAGTTTAGAAAAACTCAAATAAATACATTTGGCAAGAGGGAGCAGATGGGTTGGATGGAGTTAATGTTGTGATTTTGCCTCTGTGATACTCCTAGATATACGCATCAGCAACTGTGTTCCATTCTTAGGTGTTAGATTTTTTTCTACAGCAGCTTTATTTGAAATGCATTGGCACATTTTTACTCTACAGTTCTCAACAAATTTGATTTTGCATTTCTTTGTCAAAGATTTGTCAAAAATACAGAAGAGGTTTCCCAATCCAAATAAGGGTGTCATCATTTATCTTAAGGTTGTGATGCAAAACAAAAGGCAAAAGAAACAATTCAGGTGTAAATCACTATCTAGGTTGACTCGTGATTCTGACAGTTGCTTGCTGAATATGCAAACTGCAGTGTTAATGTGAATTTAATCTGGTCACTGTCTCTACCAAAACGTAGCTTATCTGAAACACAGATAATCCAATTGTTAAAAGTCGTGGAGGAGAAGGCATTATCTGGTACCCCTCCTGAGCCTGTGCTTTGTATGTAAACCACATGGATCTTCTCACAGAGTACACTGACAAAAAAAGCTGGAAATAGTGTCAAAAAGTATATAGCACAAAATAATTTCAAAATAGACTGCAACCAATCTTACATTTTCCTTAATTAAAATGGATAATCCACTTCTATAGGAAGAAGACCCTGAGCTGATTTGCTTGACTGCTCTCCTCTAAGGTGAAAGAATTTTCAGGTCAACTGTCCACATCAGCCATCCTCTTGACTTCAGCTATTTCAGTTACTCATGCCACTCATATGGGTAGTTGGCATGGACATCCCAGTTGCCACTGCTCCCCTTGAGGATGCAGGGCACTAGCTGATACCAGAGAGCCCTGTACCAGTAACAATATTTATTGTAATTATCCTACACGGTCTGATCCACAGTAATGGCTGGCATGGCTCACTCACTCCCTGTTCTGTCGTGGAAGACTGTGTGTCGCTGGACCACAACAGATTCCTTCGAACGTTAGAGTTACCAGGTGATGTAACTGGTATTACTGCTTGGATCCTTAACACCTGGCTTCTGGTTGAAACAGGGCCCTACTACCCCTCAGCAACAGCTCCTCTAAACTGTGTTGAGTGAGTGACTTCAGCCCTTTTTCATGCACCTCCTGGTGCCAAAAGGTTTAAGATGTCTTGCTTGGCCTCACAAACAATCTGCACCAGAATACACAAATAGAGGAAATCTGCACACTGCCTCATGGAGCTAGTCTGCCAACCCATGACACCAGCGTGTTTATGTGATCACACCAAATGGACTCCTACAGATTCACAGGGTGAGGGCGCAGCAGCCCACAGAAACATTCCCGCGGTGCAGATACGCATGCCTGTGGGGACAATTCCCAGCGCGCCACAAAAGCGCTAACAAATATTTTGGTATCCTTTGACCTCGTTCGTCAGCAAAGCACTTGATTTAATTTAATCTAGGTATTTGTGATTTTTGATAGGATTTCTAATAGAGTCAGATTTATGATGATTTGATCATGTGACACACCAATTTATTCTAAGATTTATATTTTCACAATGGATAACATAAGTTTCTTACTGAATAGTTTTGCGAGGACACATCCCACCAGACTTTGCTGTTTTCTCATTTTCATGCTCTAAAATTCAACCTGTTTAATATTCCTTTAAGGTATTGTGCGGTGGGTTAATAATGTTTTTGGACTGTTTGAAATGCAGTTACTGCACAAAATAACATTGTCTAAAATTAAGTGCTGTCTTTGTTCATATTTCTTGCCTCTTGAGGGCTCTTGTAGACTAGTGCGAATAAAACATGTAATTATTCCAACTGAATATGCCTTTGGGATTATTGCACTTCATTTTAATCTTCTCTTTATGAAAAAAAGGACCGATCCTGCTTCTTCAGACTTTTAGACAATCAGCTTCATTTTCATATTGATTCATTCAGGTGAAAAGAGGGAAAAAACTATGGAAACTGAATGGGAAATGATTCTTTTGTAAGGGAGAATTCATCCATGAATCTCAGTTATAATTAGTTTGCGCATTCTTTTTTTAATTAAACATTTAAATGAAGAATTGCGTTCATTGAAACCTTAGACAGGAGGGAACGCGTGACAGATCATCCTACCCGTGAAAAGTGCCTTCTTAACGCCTCTTTGTCCCTTTAAGCAGAGCTACTGATTCATTGGTGGGCGGCGGGACTTTAACCCCTATTTGTAGCACAGGATGAGTGAGTTTAGGAATAATAAAAACGTGTTGCTCTATTCCCGCAAGATGCCATCTTATTATTTTCCTGGGGCACGCGAGATCAACAATGAGGGAAATAAAGCTTTTTAGTTTATTTGATAGCAATGTCCATTAAGCATGTCCCAGCCTTCATCATATTTGTTTAGGTGTTGAGGTGATATAGAGCATTGCCTGAAATCGCAGCTCCATAATGCAGTAAGCTCCTAACTAGCATCCTTATAAAAAAAAAAACATGCATGTACAAGAAAAGGAGTTTTCCCTTCAAAATGTTTTATTGATTAAGTGATAATGAGTTGCAGCGCTCCTTCTGAATCTCCTCTTCCGGAAGAGAGTACCTGGATGTACTGTTTTGCAAACAAATTGGAGACCAGTGGCTGTATCACATAAGGTAAGTACTGGGAGCGCTAAGTTAAGATAGGGGGAGCCGTATCTCTAAACATTTTTGACTGGCGTTATTTCGTGTTGTTGGTGGTAAGTTTGGGCAGTTCTTGCTCCAACCAGCTGTTACTACCTACCATCATATGAAATCAGAATTTTAAAGGCGTGACAAGAATGTTTGTACATATTTGATGTGTGACGTCTTGTTGTGCTGGTGAGATGTTCTGTTGTTTTTGTGCTGTTGCTTTTGTTGCATGTAATTTTGTTCTGCTGTACTACAACTGTTGTGTTGTACTTTATTTTGAAAGTTTTGGTGCAATGTGCCCTGTTATGTTGGTGTTGTTATGCCACTTAGTGTATGTTATTGTGGTATTCTCGGTTGTCTTTGTTAGCTATGTCAATGTTTCTACATTTCTTGTCAAAAGCAGTACAGGCCTTGTAAATTCCTGTTACAAGCAATCATTTAACACTTCTTACAGTGGCAAACTAGTGCAGCTCTAGCTCTTCAACTACTTAAGACACCAGCCAACCCAAAACAGTGGAAAAGATTGTGTGGTAACTTAGCGCTCTCAGTGCGCACTTTATGTGATATGGCCAGTTGTCAGATCACAAAACATTTTTTTGACTGGCGCTATTTCATGTCCTTGGTGGTAAGTGAAGACATTGCCTTCTCCAAACACCTTTTACCACCGAAGAATGAGAACAGGATTCTGGAGATGGTAATGTGTGACAAGAACATTTGCGAAGATTTGTTGTGTGGTATTTTGTTGTGGTTTTTATTCTTCTGTGCTTTTGTGCTGCATTATTGCATTTGTGTTGCGTTCTCTTTTGACTGTTGTGACGAGCTCTATTATGTTTTAAATGTGTTATGTTCCTCTTAGTATGTTATTGTGTTACATTCTGTTGTTTAATGTAGATATGTCAACACATGCTGCTACATTTCCAGCCAAAAGCAGCACATTACTTTAAAGTTTCCAATGCAAGGAAATATTTATTAATGTGTAAGGTCATAAAATAGCACTGCTCATGCTCTTCAACTACTTAAGACACCAGTCAGTCCAAAACAGTGGCAAGGATTGAGTCTAAACTTTGTACTCATGAGGTTCACCTTATGTGATAAAGCCCACAATCTTTGCCTCTGTGCTGGGCAGTTATGCATTGTGGCCGATGATAAACCAATAATTTGCTTCCATACATATCAAAGATATTTCCAGATTACATCCATGTTTGCACTGCCACATGAATCTTGTTCCATCCATGTATTTTATTTTGTAACTGATTAATCTATTCCCCAGTATGTCCATGATGCAAGGATCATCAAGTTATTTTAATTTTGATTTTGTAAAAAAAAAAAAAAATGTTTTTATTTTTATTGTCTGATATAACAAATATCAAAGCATGGCAACTGCACCAGAAATAGTTGTAGAACATCCTAGGTGCAGCAGTACACACACAGCCATGTGAGGTAAAGTAAATAACAACAAGTAATAGCATCAAGAAGAATAAAATGCATTAGTATGTTAGAAGGCATGGCAGAGTAGATATCACCTTGATAGATCCATCTTCTCCATTCCAATTTCAACACTGTAAAATTGTATCCAGCACCACCATACCTTAAAAAATGTGCATTGGTATCCCCTACTTCTGTACATCACTTTTTCAGCCGCCATGCAATAAATCCATCCCCGTCCTCCATTCCCTAAGGTCGGGACTTCTGACACACCCCACCGATGAGACACATCTCTCTTAGCCACCTCAAGCCCCAGGCTGCAAAAAAGGAGTTTAACTCAGTGGTCGTCTACCTCGCCAAAGACAACAAGCAGAATATATTTGGGTTCAAGAGGGATTTCTGCTCCCAGGATATGACTGAGTTCTCCAACCACCTGTTTCCAGTACCCTTGGATGGCTGGGCAGCCCCACAAAGTGTGCATAAATGTACCCCTTGCGTCACCACAGCATACACAAGCCGGGGATACCGCCCTCCCCATACGAGGTAATCTGTCCCTGTCATAATACATTTGGTGTTATATCTTGAGCTAAATCAATCACAACTTGATGGCCACTTAACGTGGATGTATCAGGGCCGCCTCCCAGTGTACATCGTCCATCTCTCCCACGTCTCTCTCCCACTGGTCACTGAACTGACCCAAATTGTCAGGCAAGATTGACTTTCACTCCAGCTCTTCCATTAACACCTACCCTCAAGAGGGGCCTACTCAGGGATCTCTGAGTTTTCTAGCCCCTCTGCTTGCCAAGCGTATCTTCTCAGCTATGCATATTTCAAATATTGGTTCGGGTTCATTCGATACTCCGTCTGCAAGGAGACAAAGGGCATCAATTTACCACCCTCAAGGAGGTCTCTTATCTGGGCAATCCTCAGAAAATTCCATGCTCCAAATCCCTCAAATGTTCTGAATTCCTTCATCCATGCACCTTCCCACAGGGGCGTCATTATTTTTATTTTACCTGCCCACCCTATGCATCTAGTGGTTTTCTTCAAGGCATAAGGTGTCACCTGTGTCGCTGGTAAAAGTCGTTAGGAACCCTGCCCTCCGTACAGGTAATGCAGGTGGGACTCGTTGCCAACCTGTGTTTGTTCCATCCTGTATGGGGGGTGTCACTGTGGTGCAAACTCCCATTCATTGATAGCCACCATGTGTGCCACTCAATAATAGGATCGGACATCTGGTAAGGCGATTCCCCCATTGTATGGGTTTCATTGATGCATGTTAAGCCCTATTCTGGGGTGTCTCCCGCACCATAGCAAAGTTCTTAGGTCACCCTCTATCTTGGTGAATGTGGCCTCCGGAATTGGATAGTATGTGTTCTACAGGTCATACAATAGTTTGGGGAGGTTATCATTTTAAAAACAGCTACCCTTACCAAGCCATGCAGGTAACTTGCCTGCCTTATCTCCAGCATCATATAGTCGGTACTGTGTGGCCAACAAGTTCTTTTTCACCTCTCCCTGTGCCAGGTCTCTATATTTCATACAGAGCACCTCCATCTGGCTCATGGGTCTTTCTGAGCCCCTGGGGAGTCCTCAAGGTGCAGCAAACGCCCTTCAATCCCCTCAATCTCCGCCACTGCCCTCCGCTTCCTGCGTGCAATGATAGTCTTTTCCCTGTCTCTGAAGTCTACTTTGCAGGCTTCCCAAAAGACTACAGCCGACTCCACTGTCCCTTCGTTCTCCTTAAAATAAAGCTCTGAGTCCTAGTTCCTGGGATACCTCCTCATCTCTCAAGCTTCCGACTGTGGACCCCAGTCCCACATTCCCCTCCCACCATAATGCAGATGGGCAAGTGATCGGAGAGTCCCAGTGCCAAATATTCTTCCTTTTCCACCATGGCCACCTCTCCTGCCGGGACAAATATGCAGTCAATCCTAGAAAAGACCCTATGCATTCCTGAAAAGTATGTGTAGACTCTGTCTCCCAGGTGGCATCTTCTCCATAGGTCAGACAGCCCTGTGGTGTCCACAAATCACACTAAGGGAGTGTCCATCGGGTGGCATGGTTACGCCAGAGGGATCCCAGTCAGGAGCTATAATGTTGTTGAAGTCACCATCCACTACAAGAAGAGTGGAATTAACCTCGAGGAGCATGGATGCTACCTTCTCCAACATTGGTGCCTGCAGTCATGGTGGTGCATAGACACAAATGAGGGTAACCGAGGTCCTTCTCCATGTGCCCTGCACCCCCACATATTTCCCGTATTGATCCACCCATGTCTATGACACCTGGAACAAGGGTTCTTTTTAGTCAATATAGCCACCCCTCTTGAGCCAGAGGTGAACCCTTTGTGTGCTACAGTGGTTTATGCCCCCCTAAATATGAAATGGCAGTGAATCCCCAACAAGTGTGTCTCCTGATAGAGAACAATGTCCGCCTCAAGATGTCGGATCTAACATGCTATCAATCCCCGTTTCACCTTACTAACCAGCCCGTTAACTTTCCAGGAGAGTATGGAGTACCGTATGTCATCTTGAGATCTACCCTGTCTCATATGGTATCCCTGTGTCTACATCTGGGCTTCTGCCATTTGTGCTCTGAAAGTGGCACATGTATGTGTGCATTCTCACCTAAACGTGTAGTGGAACTTGCTGACCCCCGGTATAGAAACATGTCTCATAGCAGCAGAACAACAACTCGATAGTAGGGCACGAGAGGTCTGTACCTCACCCTCAAACTCCCAAAACTCTAACTGTCTCTACAATGTTTATGTGGGGAAACCTCTCAGGTGAAGTACGTCTGTTTCCAGATTCCCAGCTCAGATCCACCTCACATGTTAAGTCTGTATCGATGCCCATCCATCACAGGAGCGTATACTCCGAATGTTGTCTGGCCTCAATTCACCCATGATCATGCAAGCATCCCCAAACGCCACTGGCAGCCCTCCCCCATCCATCCAACAGTCATATCACAGTGTCTTGTGACGAAGGGAATGATGACTCCCATCTCCAGGCTCAGACCGGTCACCATCTCCAGTTTGCCATCTGATTGTACTTCGACGCGCCGTGCTTGTCCGCTCCAGACCATCCCCCAATTGCACCATTCCTCTGTCCCACTAGGTCTCTTTTGCGGTCTCGCCTTTCTGATGCTATCTCCAGAGGGGCCGGACATCCTCCCAATGGTCCAGCCTGTCCCATGTTTCCTCCAGGGAGCCAAAGAAATGCGGGCAACCTCCCTCCCAACACCTTAACCATGGCCAGGTACAGGAGCATATATCTCAGATTAAGGGATCAAAGCTGTTGTTTGACTGCCAGAAATTATGTTCTTTGGGCCTGTACCCTGCGGATGTAGTCAGGGAAAATCAGAACTGTGGAAATTGCCATTTTTCCTGGCCCACTGCAAAAGAATGTTGTGGTTCCTATAATTGGGGATTTCGGCTATAATAGCTCTTGGGACTTATCCAGGAGGAGGACGTTGCACCAAGGCTCTGTGGCTCATTCTATCATGAAAAATTTGGATAGGGTCTCCGGACCCATTAGACTGGTGATCCATTTTTCCAAGAAAATCTCTGTGGCCTACCCCTCCGCTCATTCCTGAAACCCCACAAACTGCAGGTTACAACACTGAGACCTGCCCTCCACTTTCTCAAGTTGCTCATCAAAGTGAGTGGCTTGCTCCAACAGGGTGTGCACCGTAGCTGTCAGTGTCTGGACTTCCTGTTTTAGCGCTTGCACCTTTCCCTCTGTCTCTTTTGAGAGCTCTGAGACCCCCATTAGGTCCGGGTGCAACAGATTCACCTCAATGGTGATAGTGACCATTTTGGTCTCCAGGGCCCGTTTGGAAGCCTCAATCGACGCTAGTATTAGCGCAGCTGAGGGTTCTTTGGCCGGTGTTAGGTGTGGACACATCTCCTTTGTCCCCCCCACTGTCATGTCGTGGCCTCAGTACAGCGGTCCATCCACAGTTGCTGTGAGTTTCACACTGCCCTGTCCTGCAGCATACTGGATTCCTCAGTTGTCACAGCATCTCATAATAAGACTAGCTCCCAGATGCGCCACTGACCCCCTTGTAACCTTGAACCACTGACCGTGGTCTTCCCAGTACTCCCCACTGCCTGAATCGAATTACACTCTACCTCTCTCAATGGCAGGGGGAGCTGGAAATCTGTGTCATAGGGGCATGGCACCCCGTACTGCCCCATTCCGCCACAACCAAAGGCTATTTTCTTCCAATGCTTGCCCCTGCTCGCCAACCCCCACGGTACAGGACCAGTCCAAATAGTGGCCTGAGAGGCCCACAGCTCACCCACTTTCCGGGGAATGAGATAGGGGCTCTGCCTATTATGCACCACATGCATCTCCTCCTCCCCACTGTCCAGGTCCCAGGGCCAGTCACAGTACACCGTTTTCCTCCCCTGGTCGGGGGAGGCACTGCCCAGCTTCAGTAGCACCTAGGGGACAGGCGGAGGGGGCACGATGGCAAAGGCCCAGATTACTCTGTCCTCTCTCTCACCTCTAAATTCTGTGTGTCCCAGGGTGTCCAATTCAGACCGATCATCCAAGTAGTGGCAGTGCTTCACTCTCTGTTGGCCTCTCCCATCATTGCAGTTCTGGTGCCTCTCAGAAGGGGGGGGGGCGGCAAAGACCACCAGCCCTCGCGCCCGCCTTAGCCATCCCGACCCTCGGGGCACCCCGACCTCACCTTGCTCAGGGCCCAAGGGGGGACCTGCCTTCCCACGTGCCGCCCAGCGCACTGGTCAGTAGCCCTTGTTCGCAGGCCGCACCTTCCTCCTCCCTCATGTTGTCAGGGTCAGCTCGGGCAGTCCTACCCTCACCACGCTGCCTGTAAGTCACGAGGCCGTCACATCATGGCCCCAGACCAGGATCTCCCATTGGAATTGCTTCAGTGCATCTGCGCAGGCCATGCAGAAAGCAGCATGGCAGCCTGTGACATCAGATCTCTGCTGTCTCTCCACAGCATTTGAGAGCCCAGGCAGGCTGGGCATTCGCAGCTCTACCAACGCTGTGAAGGCTGCCTAGCAGCTGATATAGTGTCCTGCAGCCATCTGTCTCTACTCGCTCTCCTCTCACCACTCAGGGGCCCAGCCAGGCCTATCCAGCGTGGCATCCATTGGCGTAGGGCTAATGCAGAGACTAGGCCACACCCTGCCTTGAGGTTCCCCCACCCTCGCCTGCAGGCCCACCTCCGCTAGTGCAGGCCCTGCAGCTCTGGACTGTTATTCGGGGGCCCCTCCATGGACACCCCCAAGTCGGCCACCTCTAGAGTGCCTCGTGCCTCGTGCCCACCCACAATGATCTCAGGGCGAAGGATTTTGCAGGATGGTGGTGGGATGCTGGGTAGCTCTCCCCTAATGCGTATTGACGGCATCTTGCCTGGCCATGCCTCCTGTCTACAAATGAACTTGTGCATAGAGCATAAAGTTAGTTTAAAATATTTGTACTTTTGACCTTAGTGGTGTACAGCACCATCAATGCCACGTTATGGAAATGTTCTACCTGAAATGACTACTGGTAAGTTGAAGAGCTGATTCGATTGTGGTCAGAGAAAGCTAAGTGAAGTTAGCATGCAGAAGGAAGGAAAAAACCTTCCGCCAGCATTGAAAGAAACAAATCCCTCTACCAACACTTCAACATGGGGAGAAATAGGGAAAAATATCCACATGCAAATACTTTTAGAGGAAGCTGCCAGGAGAGTCAGTCACTAAATGGAACTCTTCTGTGAGCCAGAAGAGTCCACCTACAAATCCCAGAAATTGTCCACTGACCTGCCCATCCCCTCCCCTAGGAGTGGGTCAACAGGAGGAGAATGCACCAAAATACCCAGCTCCTTTCGTTCAATGAGGACCCCGGAACATGCAATTACCCATCCTCCTTCTTCTCTGGGCGCTAAGAGAGAATCCACTGGCAGCACTGACCCATCCACAACTCTCTCTCCAGCTCCCTAGAGAGTATCTACCAATACACAGCAACCCAGTGGCCTAGCCAGCATAGGCATAAACAAGGACTATCTTACAGGGTGAGCTATGTGCTCCCACATGTCGAACCAGTCCTTTCCAAATGCATTAATGCAGATACAGTCTATTCAACTTTCAGTTATTTTTACAGTCAACTACTTTCTATGGCATAATAGAATTCATCTTGTGTATGCATTTTATGTTTTTTGTCATTTCTCAGAGGAGAACATTCTTTCCATTCAGAATTCATTTTATGCTACATATATATTGTTGTAATGCAATAACAAACCAAGAGTGTAGGGTGCCACTGCTTATACAACCCATAGAGGACGTCCTTCCTGTTTGGAAGGAGCCCCTTTAAAAAAGCTCCAAGGACTAGTTTATAATCTTACATGTTGCAAATTCATGCACAGTTATGCTGGAGAATCAGCTGGAAAATCGGCCCATGCTAATTTTCTGTGAAGCTTGCAGAATTTGCTTAACGTTTTTACATTTTGTGTTATATAAATTACGGGAAATGTCATAAATTATGCCAATGCAAATTTATGCACAATTTGTTTCTGCATAGGACAAGCTCGGCCAGAAAATGTATCACTGGAGTTTGAATTGAAAATGTGTTGCAACAATCATTTTCTCCATGAACTAGTAGTCCCTTTGCCAACATCCTGCATAACCTTTGAAAGTGAGATGTGCCCTCATAATCAATTGTCACTCACGATTTCCCAAAGTATATTTCTCGTAACAAACAATTTCACATGATATATTGAAAAAATAAGTGATTTTTGGCATTATTATTTGTTTTGTTTTTTTAAATTATTATTATTTTTTTTTAGCCATGTAATTTACTTCGTAATAACAATTTAAAATACACATAAAAAAAAAGGGGGAAACATCTCATATCACATATTTAGACATATATAACCTAAGAGGAAGAAACTACAAATAAAATAAGAAAACAATATCATAAATGAAAGCTTATATAAATAAAAAGGAAGATATCAGACAGGCCGGGATATCCGACAGCATAGCATTTCATTAATCAGTTCCATTTGAGGCTAGCCCATGTTTTTTTAAATTTAAGCCATGATCGTGGAACTCTAGCTTTAGCAACAGCTAATTCCATTTCATATATTTGCCTAAGTAAAGCCCAAAATTCATTGATACTTGGGCTCTTGTTTTGAATCCACACTCTAGCAATACATAGTCGTGCGCAAATTATAAAAATGGAAATGAAAGATCTCAAATAATTGCCCATTTCTCTTATAGCCCCTAATACAATTTCCCTCTCACCGATCTGGACATTCCGCCCTATCAACATTGTAAGTGCTAAGGTTACCTCCGCCCAAAATAAGTTCAAACTTGGACAGGTCACAAACATGTGTTTTAAATCTGCAGCATACAGTTGACATTTAGGACACTTAGCTTTCTCCAGTGATTGAGTAGTATTCCATTTAGATATACGCTCAGGAGTGTAGTATAACATAAATATTGTCCGATGTTGTTGGAGTTTCAAATTAACTGATGTTACTGCAGCATCTATGCACTCCAATGACTCCTTTACTTCCTCCTTAGTTATCTCAATTTGAAAAATCCGACTGAGTTTCTCTGAGGCATGTAACCCATCGTCCTCAACGGCTGCTATCAGCTTATTATAGACCTTGCCAATAGTTCCTCGGCCTTCAGTCATAAACAATATATCTACTACTTCTGAGGTATTTGATAGCTCTAAAAGCCTCTGACCCTGTATGAAATAATCTCTTATTTGCAAATATTTAAAAAATGTACTCTGTTGCAAACCAAACTCCTCTTTCAAAGTTGCAAAAGATCGAAACCCCTGTTTATCATAAAGTTGGCCAAGTTGCAAAACACCCTTACATTTCCAATTTTTGCCGATAGCATCATGAAATATACCAGGCATAATAGGGTTACCCCATAGTTTCATATAGGGGTGAAAATCTGGGACCGAATACTCCTTACAGATATCCTGCCATATCCTAGCAATGTCCCTTATTATCTTAAATTTGACCCGTTTGTAGTAGTTCGGGTCTGCCGTTTTATAGAGAAGAAATCCAGTATTAGGTCCATAAGCCAGTTGATACGAAAGCCATACTAAATTAGTATCTGGCCCATCAAGTAAGCTTCGAATACGCCCAGCAAAGGCAGCCCAAAAATACAGTTTAAAATCTGGCAGCTTGAAACCCCTTGTTTGTAAGATAATTTTATGTACCTAAGTGCTCTTCTTGCACGTCTATAGCCCCAAATAAAACTACCTACTACGCTCTCTAACCGCTTAAAAAAATATACGGAATTCTTAAGGGAATTGTCCGAAACAAATATAAAAATTTCGGCAAAATATTCATTTTTACTATGTTGCACCTCCCGTAGATGCTAAGTGGAAGTCGATGCCATTTGCGGAGTTTAGCCGTAATAGTTTTAAGCAGCGGCTCATAATTTAAGAAAACCACTTCTTCCACTCGGCTGCTTAAGCATATTCCCAAATAAACTGCTGTTGTTGTAATTCCTAACTCTTGCGTTGTCCTAACAGATTGATAGTTTAAGATAGTCTGAGTTTTATTCACGTTTAGTTTGTAGCCTGAAAATGAGCCAAAACGTTGTGCCTCTTGCATAACTTCCAATATAGCCTCATTTGGATTGGAGGTGAAAATGGCAATATCGTCTGCATACGCCGTTAATTTGAGTTCCATACCATTCAACACAACGGGATCTATCCTTGAATTATGCAGCAAATGTCTTATATAGGGCTCAATATATAATGCGAACAATAACGGGGATAGCGGACATCCCTGCCGCGTGCCCCTTCTAATAAAAAAGCGAGCCGACGTCAAACCGTTCAACTTCAGTGCTGCTATCGGGGTGTTATATAATTTTTGAACAGCAGAGATATACCTTTGACCTAGGCCAAATGATGACATAATCAACCATAGTGCTTCCCAGGCAACTCGGTCGAAGGCCTTCTCCGCATCCAACATCATCATCCCCATTTGCTGATTTAGTTGGCCAGATACATCAAATGCAGCAATTGCTGTATTAATATGTGCCGCTGTATCTCTACTCGGAACAAAACCATGCTGCTGTCCTGATACTAGCTGATGTATTATTGGGGCCAACCGGGAAGCCAAAATTTTAGAAAATATTTTCGCGTCAGCATTAATCAGTGAGATTGGACGATACGAACCCATTTCCTCTACTGGTTTCCTTTTTTAGGGAATACTATGATATTAGTAATCTTCCAGGTCGAGGGAACATCCTCCCCATTCATAATATTATTAAACAGAGTAATAAAAACTGGTGCCAAGATGTCTTTAAAGCGCTTATAAAACTCCAACGGAATAGTATCTTCGCCAACCGCCTTACCATTAGGTAAGGAGCTTAATGCTAAATCAACCTCCCCAAGCCCTACATCACATTGCAGCCCCTCAGAGTCTATCGAATTCAAGACCAGCAGCTCCGATTCTTGGATATAATCCATAGTTATTTGTATATTAGTAGACGCTGACTCTTCGTATAATTCAGCATAAAAAAGTCGAAATTGTTCGACTATATCTTCTGATTTCATATACATTAAGCCATCCCCCCCTTTAATTGTTTTAATATATGATCTAGCCCTCTGATAAGCAATTTGTAAGGCTAGCAGACGTCCTATTCTTTCTCCATATTCATACTGCTTAGCCTGGTATTTATGATATTTGATAGCTACTTTGTCCGCCAGCCCGCGATTAAGTTTAGCTCTAGTTTCCACCAAGTATAAATATATTTGCTGTTCCTCCTTGTCTTTAGCTATTATGGCTCTAGCATGTTGTTGCTCCAGCTCTATTAACAACTTATACACCTGTTCCTTCTCCCGGTTAGCATGCTTGTTCTGCTTTAAAATGAACTGCAATGTGGCCCCTCTAACATACGCCTTCAGACAGTCCCATACTACTGCGATAGCTGCAGTGCCCCTGTTATTTTCTAAGTATTCCCGTAAAGTATCCTGCATAAATTTCCCGTATTCAGGGTTACTTAAAAGATGTCTAGGAAATGTGAATTCTCTGTGTGGCATCCTATCATCTATCTTCTTTTGAACAATTAACATCACCGGGTTATGATCCGAAGTAATCTTTGGGCACACTACCATAGTTGCTTTATCCAATATTGACCTAGCAGTAAAAATCATATCTATCCGAGAATAATGTTTGTGCGGGGCCGAGTAAAATGTAAACCCTGGATCTCTTGGGTTTAACCTCCTCCAAACATCCTCCAGCTGATGCAAATGCAGGAGTTCCAAGATTGCCGCCCTTGTCCGTCCCATTCTAGCACGCTGTGTTGTATTAGTAGTATCAATCTTTTTATCAATTATACAGTTAAAATCACCCATTAATATCAAGTCACCATCCCATTCCAACAATTCAGAGCATATAAAATGAATAACCTCCGGACAATCCGTATTTGGGCCGTATACCACACATATTGTATATTTGCGCCCCTATTCATCACTTGGGCAATTGCCCATCTGCCTTTAGAATCAGCTAATGTGCGTAAAACTGTTACTCTAGAATTTTTTGATTTTAATATGGCTACCCCTCGATTAGAAACTGCCTGTGACGTGCATACTACAACATCAAATCCTAACTGTTTAAGCTGAGATCTATCCTTAAACGCTAAATGTGTCTCTATCAGACCCAATATATGGGGTTTGAATGATCGAAGCTCCTCCATTACTAATCGTCGTTTCCTAGCCTGATTCAACCCAGCTACGTTCCAACCCATATATTTGAAATCAAACATTAACTCTTAAGTGTATCTTCGCTGTAGCTGCCTCCTCCTTTCTCTCGTAATCCTTTCCCTTTTCTATTTCCCAAAATTACTCTAGCTAAGTAAACTAAGACATGGCTATTAAACCCCCCCCTCCCTAAGCAACCACCCCCTCCCTTCTGACCCCACCACCCCATCGGCCGATGACGGCCCAGTACCCTCCTCTGCCTGTCATCCACCCTTCCTAACCCCACCCTGTGCCTACCAGAAGGAATCACCCCTATCTCTGCTGTCCCCCCTGACAGCTTAAAAGGTGCCTCGCCCTTCTCCCTCCCCGGAACCCCCCCGATCCCAGCCCCCTCACCACCCCAATAAAATAAAATATTGTAAGAAAGCTAGTTTAGTTTTAGAAGTCCCTTACTAATGCAAAAAAAAAATATAAGTAACAGAGCAGGCAGAGCAAACATAACCAAATAACATTAATATTCATTCAAATATTCATTTTGCCTCTATTACCTATGCCATACTGTATTAACTGTCAACGATCACTTTTTAGGATCCAACTGCCATTTGGCTAAAGCAGTTTTTGCCTCTGCTTCAGTAAAAAAAAAATGTACTTGACCATTTCTAATAGTCTTAAGACGGGCCGGCTCTTGGAGAAACACCTGAGAACAGACTGTTTTCAGGGGATCCATTAGTTGCCGCAGGCCCCAACGCTTATCCATTGTAAGTTTGGGCAAATCCGAGTGTACAAATATGGACATATTATCCAGCTTAACAGGAGTTGCTGGGCGTGCCTTTAGGTAGATTGCCTGCCGCAGCAAAAAATTCCCCAAAAACACCAATATTGGTCTTGAATAATTAGGCCCAGTCTGTTTCCCAGGCTTAATTGACAAAGGCAATCTATGTGCTCGCTGTACTTGTGTGTCCATATCCCAGTCCTCCAATTCAGGGAATGCCTTTTGAAACAAACTGACAACAAAGGCCCGGGGGTCGGACCCTTCGGATCCTTCTGGTATACCAAAAATCCTTAGGTTCTGGCGCCGTTGGCGATTTTCCAGATCTTCAATTTTAGTCTGCATTAACAAAATTTGAGACTCCTGTATCTTCGTTATATTCACAGTATGTGTATTAACCTCTTCCACTGCTCCAACGCGCTCTTGCAGTTCCACAACTTCTGTTGAAAGTTGAGCAACCTTAGATGTAACCTCCCCCAGTACTTGTTTTATCTCACTACTATCCGCCCTGGCTTGTTGATAAAATTCTTGGGCCTCCACTCTTTGATTGATTAAAGCCTGCAAAATTGTAGACAATGATGGTTCCTCACTATCAGTCAACTGAAAGACCCTTTCAGTACTCACTGTCATCCCAGATATAGATACGGATCCAGGTCTTTGGCTGCTGGCTTGCTTAACATATAGCGTTGGAGCCTCTAAGACTGGATCGACCACTGTTGCAATTTGAGAGGGTTCCAGAGTTACAGAGGTTGTTACTGGTCTTACTGTCAAAGCTGTATATGTAGATACTGGTACAGAGTGATGAACGTCTTGCAAATCCCCATTCATACTACCTCTGCCCTCAACCAAGCTGCCAGAGCAGGCAATACCCTCATTCTGTGGCATAAAACCCATATTATTTAATGTGTTGCTTGATTGTTCAGCTTCAACAACCGCTCCAGCTTTTCCAGCAGTCTCCATATTACCAGTATACGAAAGTCTCGAAATAATTGCTTTCACATCGCCCTTGGAAGCCACCCACTTCCGTATGGGGCTAATTCCAATCCCCACACCAGATTTTACACTCTGAGCCACAGAGTCCTTTAACCTTCCCACAGTAGAGGCAACTTGAGGTTTGACACCACCACCCCGGCCCTTACCTCCTTTAGTTGCTTTTGATACTTTAACCACTTTTGCCAGTTTCGGACCTTTCGCCTTTGAACCTGTACCCCCCTCAGAGGACTGTTGGTGCCGGGGTCCCCCACCATGGCATGCTGAATACTCTGAGTCTTTTGCTGCATTACATCTCCGCCCTGCTGATTATTCTGTAGATCCACAGTACCCATCTCACATTCCTCCAAACTCGCTTTGTCTGCAATATCATACGCTCCACCAGGAGCTATAGTAGAAATGGTAGTTTCTTTAGTCTGGTATTCCATAAAACCTGATTGCTCAGCTGCTTCCGAGGTGCCACCACCATCAAGTTGGTTGTTAACCTCTATACCTGCGCCACTTTGCTCATATTGCATTTGCCTCAGTGTGGCACTTTCATCATGTCCCTCAGCGGCATCAGATTCACAGTAGTTCTCTTTAGTAATGCAAATATCTTCGCCCGTATCTGTCTGGCTCGTCGCAGTCTTAATTAAACTATCCTGTATTCCATTCTCTGTATCTCTTTCTTCATGAATCTCAATCGTATCTATATGCGTAGTGCCAGGTTCAAAAGAAAAAGATGATATTGACTCAGTATTTATTTCCTCATTTTCCCAGCCTACCTCAACTGCAGCATTCAGCATTTCTGCCATCACAAAACCAGGAGTGGATTCCTCTGAGCCACAGGATCGCAGTACACCAACAGCTCTTCCAGATCGCAGAAATCGTAGAATTGGTTTTCCAATTTGAGTTCCTGAATCCAAACCCGTCCCGGGTTCTGCCTCTGTGAGCCGCGGTGAACATGTAGCCACGACACTACTGCAGTCTCCTCCGCCATCGCCATTATCAGCTGCATGAGCGACCTCCACTCGCCCCCGTCCCCTACCGGTGCGTTGCGGGGCCATGTTAGTCTCCTGATTGATTATCCTGTTGTTCTGCGTTGCGGGGCTCACTGCGGCCAATACAAGCACCCGCGCCACTTTCCAACGTGCAGCGCGTCCGGCAAGTACCAGCTCCCATAGCCGTTCAAACCGGCACATCCAAAATGTACTGCCTGCTCCGTATTCCAATTGTAATTGCCAGCAAATTCCGCATGAGTGAGAGGTAAGTAGGGGGCAGGGTCAGCGGTTACTCCAGGGAGGTTTCAGGGAGAGGCATCCTTAGACGCGGAAACCATCCGCCATCTTCCTTC